>CAJVPY010006603.1:0-10371 GCA_910591965.1 Dentiscutata erythropus | reverse complement strand
TTTGAGTATTGTTTAGGTGTTTTCAATATATATAGTGTTAGTAATGAAAATTGTAGTATTTTGTTTTTCTCAGAAGTTGATTTGTTTAAAAAGTAAAAGAAAATTAAATAAAGTTGAAATAATTATTAAGAGTAAAAGAATAAAGTTTAAAATAAAGTTAAAATTATTAAATAGTGTTGTAAAGAAATTTGTTTAAGTATATTTTCTCAAAAGTGTGTAATGAATTGATAATTAAGAAGAATAGTAGGTCTTTTACAAATCGCTCGCAATATGCCTGGTTCTCATGGCTTTGCAAGATACCAAGGTCTGCTCTGTGCATCAAGTCTGACTGTCATTATTGGCTCTTCCACGTAAATAGGCTTTTCTGCCCGCCTACTTACATCATTCTCCTCTGAAAATAGTCTACAAGATGTAGAGAACATCATTATTTCAGAGGCGGCAGCTGCTTCTATGTTTTTTATAGAAGACCTAATTAAAAAGATTGTTTGTTTTCATGGGTTTGTTCTGGTTCTTGGGTGTTCAAAGGTTTTTGACGAGAATAATTAAGAAAAAGTGAATCAGTAAAGGTAGGTTTGGTAATGTTATAGTGTTTGATAATGAGTTGTTTAGCCAGTGGCAAGAACTCTTCATTGTATTTGGAATGGATTTGAGAAAAGATTTATTTAGGGTTTTTAAGTATTTCAAAGTAAGAGATAACTCTGCCAATAAACGTAGCAACTGTAGTTGATCTAATAAGTTTATAGATAGTTACATCATAAGAAAGGTTAAGAATATTGTCATTTTTAGCTGCAGCTTTGAGATATGCGTTAAAGTAGAAGTAGAAGTAAAAAGTGTTGCATTTAATGTTAGGTTCAGCATTGTTGTTTTTAATATAGAAATTTTCTGCTTCATTTGCTAAATCAAAAAAGGTTTGAGTAGGGAAGGATTTGGAAAAAGTGGCAGGATATGTTCTATCTTTAGTAAAGATTGTAAAGTCTAATAAAGGGTGATTAATAGGAGAGAATTGGTCAGATAGAGAAGAAGTTGAAGCATGAGCAGAATATAAAATAAGAGAGTATTTATAAAAGTGTTGATAAATATTTTGGTAGATGTGTTGGTTGGTAAATTCAGAATTTGTGGTATTGGTATTAAGGATTGTATATGAATTTTCCTTATCAGCTTTGCAAGTGTGAAAATGGTAAAGAGTTGCTTTAGTTATAGCTTCTCTGCGTTCACTAAGTGAGGTAATAGTAGGAATTTCATAGGTAGGAGGAAGGAGTTTTTTGCATTCAGAGGCGAGGGTAGTAGCAACTTCATATCGAATATGATTATAAATTCTTTTTTCTATATCTTCAGATTGTTGAGAGAATTGTCGAGAGTAAATTAGAATAAAAGAGAAGAACCATTCATCAAGATTATTAGTAAATGGTTTGAGGGATGGAATTTTAAAATCTTTAGTAAATTGCTTTTTAGGAATATTGAGGGTGACATTAATATTAAATTGATCATCGTGATGAATTTGGAATAAGGATTTGTTATGTGTATCTTCACTAAATGAGTAATGGATTCTAAAGCAAATAGGTTTTATATCAAGGTCTTCTATAAATTTTTGCATATAGATTATTTGGTATTTGTTTTGAAGAAAAAGATGAATTTAAGCAAGGTTAAGAGCGACTTGGTTATGATTGTAGATAACATATAGAGAAATAGAACTATAGGATGTTAAAATTTTTTTGTAATTAAGTTGAGTAAAGAGTACAGTTGTAAACTGGAGAAGAAGTGATTTAAAGATATCAAGAATAATACTAAAAGGAAGAATGGTATCTTTGTTTAGTAAGGAATTTGCCTCTAAAATTAGATTAATAAGGAATTGAAAATGTTTTCCTGAAAGAGAGGCCATTAAGTAGTTGAAGGTGTGCCTAATTTCTTTGCCTTTCTGTTTATTATTAGAGAGAATTTTGACAATTTTGCCAGGTGCGAATTCGATAAGATGAGGTTTAATAAAGTTAAAAAGTTTGTGTCCAAGTGTATTTAAAAAGGTATTGTTTTCCATATCTTCAGTAATAGGGTAGATAGAGAACCAGTCAAGGTCATTTGATGTATCCTGTTTAGGATAAATTGGTTTAGTTTGTTGCTCATCAGTAGAATTAAGATCAATAGATTGGTTATTGTTAAAAGAAGTATCAGAATCAATTTCCATTGAGCGAGATATAGTCCTAGTAGGAGAGAGCTAAGGGCTTCTAGTAGAGATAAGTGGTGCTAATGTAGAAGAAAGAGGATTAACAGTAGATTTGGCTTTGCTTAAATAAGTAGATTCTGTAGAGGTGTGAGAATGGGAGAGCAGAATTTGAGATTGAGAAAGTTGGAATGATTTGCTTGTGTTTATATTAGTGCGTTTAGTAGAAAGTTTTGGAAATGGATCATTAGTAGAAGAAGTAGATACTTGGTTGGAGGAGGTATTTTGAATATTTTGAAAAACAGGAGTTAGATTTTTTCTAAATAGGTCAAGTGTGGAAATAGCAGCTGAAATCATTGGAATAGTGGAAATAGTTGATGTAGAAAATGCAGTAGAAGCACAATTTATATGAAATATCTCTTCGCCTACTGTAATATGGATTTTATTGGAATAATGTTTACCACCATAAATATGACAGGTGATATTTTTAGCACATTTGGGACAGGTATATTGACAGGCTTCATGTGTAGGAGATGGTGAAATTGTATCAGTAGTTTGAGAGACTTGTTTAATAAAGTCTTCAGATTTTTTGTTTTGGGTTTTCCCCATTTTTACATTAGTAAATGAGGATGTAGAAGTTAATAGGTAAGTAATATTGCTTTTAGCAATAAAGTGAGTATGATATTTGTTGCATAGGCATGTGACAATCAATGTAGTTTCAGGCATGTGGAAAAAGTGTACAGTTTTTGTAATTTGAGTACGAGTAGTTCTAGTAAAGCATGTTGTAGATACTTGGTTGGCTAGAGTAGGTCTAAACTTTGCATCAGGCACGTGTTCAAAAAAGGTGATACCAAATTTTTTAGAGAAATAAGCGTAGACATAATCAAGGTCAATAGTGTCCGGTTCTTTCTGAATTAACTTAGGCATTGTAGATAGTTAAAGTAGGTTAAACTTTGGTAATTTTAGTAAATTTTGGTTGTTAAAAATTTAATTTTTTAGAAAATTTTCTAAGTTGAAAAGAGAGTAGAGGTTATATTAGAATGTATTTTTCAGGAATAAGATAAAAAAGGGGACTAGTCTTTAGATTACACAAGATTATGTGACCTAAAAATAGAATTCCAAGATTTTATATTACACAAAGTCACGTGATATCACGTGTTGCACAATATGAAAAAGGAAATCTTATTGTATGAATAAGAAGTTACTAAAAAGGCAGATATTAAGATTGTGCAATATTAGTTAATAATTAAGTAATTTTAGTGTAATTTAACAGATACCAATAATTTTAAAGATGTGTAGGGCATGGGTAGCATGATTGGGGGCAGTGTGGGTTGCACAAAAAATGTCTCTAAGTGTTTGGGAAAAAATCTCCAAAGTAAAGAAGAAAAAGAAGAAAGTAAATAAAATAGAAATTGTTTTACTTATAACTCAGTCAGTATTGAAGCTACAGAGGTTTATTATAGCTTGTTTTGAAGAGGAGAGTGTGTAGAACAAAATTGTTCTAAATTTGAACAGAGGTTTAGAAGCTAGTTTTGGCGTAAACGGCAAAAGAAGCCTATTTGGCCAAAAAGGCCGTTGCTAAATGAGTTTTGGTCCGGTTTAATTAAAACTTTAACACTATATGTAATTTTATGTCAAGAATAACTTTTGTTAAAGCAGAAAAATAGTTTATTTTAATAAATTATTGTGAAAATAAATTTTTTAATTATGCAGATTTAGACAAATTTTTGTACGAGTGATGAACAGGAAAGAGTTTTTAATAATTACTGTATATTTTTCAAGAATATCACACTAACTTTAAAAAAAAAATTTTAGATTATTGTAAAGTATCATACAATAGATTTCCTATGAGTTGTATTTAGAATATTTTGTAAATTAGAATTTTATTTATATTTGAATGCTATTCATATTATATGGGGTGTGTTAATTAAAACAAGGCTTATAGTATTTTTTACAAAAATGAGTTAACTAAGAGTAGGCATTCTTCTATATAATTTGATATTTAAAGCATCAATTTGCATAATAAAATTTTTGTCGACGTCTATTTTTTAAAATGCTATATATGATTAAAATTGAATTTGGATATCTGGTTGTTGATCTCTGCTACAGAGTTATAAAAAACAATTTATATAATTGGCTAGCATATGTTGATCCAACAAGTTATACTAATAATAAATTGTTATTGTTATTGTTATACTAAATTTTAAATGTAATTTTTTCAAATAGAAAAAAGCTATAAGCCTTGTTTTAATTGACGTAGCCCCATATATTAAATAATAGCATCTTTATACTTTGAAGAATATCTAGCTAGTGTAAAATATTAAAGACTGATAAAGTTAATAAAAAATATATGGTGGATATATTTCTAGTCTTTGTAAATACCAAATATATCGGTTGGCACTTTACAAAAAGCTGTATTTTAAACCTAGATTCTAGTAATATGGTAGAGTTGTTTTAATGAAGTTCAATTGATTTTTTGATATAAAAGTTACAGCATGGTGTAACTTTTTGTTAAGCTACAAGATAAGCCATAACTCAATTTGCTATATTTTAAAAATTAATTAGAACTTTATTGGGATAATTCTACCACATCACTACTAGGTTCATTTAAGTTAATTAACTGCTAACACTTATTGCTTTGTTAAAGATTTCAACTAGGCAAAAGCATTTTAGCAACAAGCTATTACCGTTTAGCACTATATACAGTACCTGGTATGATATGATTTTTTACATAGTGAAAAATTAAAAATCATGTGTATAACTTAATTGTTTACATCACATGGTACATATAAATAATATTTTAAAAAATTGATCTATATTATTTGTCACACCAGGTACTGTATATAGTGCTAAACAGTATATTGCAAAAATTTGTATTGAGTTACAATTTGAATTATTTAAAAACTGTTTTTACATATTACTTTATTATAATTAAAAACTAGATATTTTTATTTATTTACTAGTAAAAAATAATAAATAAATAAATAATAATTTTAAAGAAAGTAAGAATGTTAATAAAGTAAAATTCAAAAAAAAATAAAACATAAATATTCTATAAGCATTAAATTGTCTAAGATAATACTTATATTTTAGCTAATTTTAATACTATTTGAATACCTTTTTTATAGTTCTTATACTATCCTGATAATATAATGTGAGATTATAATAATTGAGGATTAGAAGTATAAAGACTAACAATTATATGAAAAAATCTCAAATTTGTGATTAAGTATATACAATCTAATAAATATTTTAGACTACTATATAGAGATATTACTAGCTCATTTGGCTCTATTTATTAATAAGTTTTTATAATAGTTAAATATACAAGCTGGATTAAGCCAATAATATCTCTAATACTGTGTAGTGAAATATTTAGTAGGATTGATCTTATTCAAAAGGTTAAGTAATTAGCAATAGGTAGTTAGAGTAAGTAGTTGACAAATGGGTGTGTAGTTAACAAATAGATATGTAGTTAGCAAATTGGTAGATAGTTGAGTAATTAGTGAGCAGGAATTATATTTGGAATGTATTTTTAAAGTATGGGTAATTAGTAGGCAAATGGTGAAAAAAATCACAAATTGCAATATATTTTAGCAAAAAATCTCCACATTTACAAACATGATTTTTTACTAAGTAAGATGCAGATTATTTTATCTGGTTGACCTGCAAATCATCAATTACAGTAATTAATTTTTTTTAAATTCTTAATTAAAGTTGTAAAAATTTATCTTCTAATTCTAATTACACAAATTCTCTAATATAAAATTAGTCTATCTTAAGTTATATTACTTTAAATTTTAAAAAAATTGTATTTATTTTTTAATATAAACTTAAACCAATATTTATATAATAATTATTAGTAAAAATTTTAAACTTAAATTATTTCTTATATATTAGTTTAATTTCAAAGAAATTTTATATTTAAAATTAACAAACTTATCTTTAATAAAAAAAAATTTATAAATACAAATATCTTATAAAATAGATAGTAAATACTATATAAAATTAGGTTAAACTAAAATTTTTTAAGCAAACAAAAAACATATAAAATTTCAAAAAATATTTAAAGCTATTAAACTTTTTTATATAATTGTATAGATTTAAACTATATTAAAATAATATTTAATAAAGTAATTAACTTTAAAAATTAATAGTATCTACAATAAATAAGAATTTGAATTACTGTATTATTTCGGTTATGAATTTTATCTTGCCAGTATTTTTTGTATGTCTTCTAGAACATTCATTTGCTAACGTAATTCCATTACCGTTGTATTCCTCTTTGCATCGGACAGAATAGTATTTTTCAATTTTTCATCAGTTAGATTTATTAGTTGAAGCTGAACAATCGTTAATAGCATTCAAATTATTATTCGACATATTGGGAGTTCAGAATTAAGGATTCAACGTCCGATTTTAGATAAAATAAGTGATGTATTTATTATTATTTCAAAAGAAGCGACGTGCAAATTAAGTGCGTACTTATTTACATAATCGCTTACCGGTGAATGTTTATCAAAAAAAAGCCAATTTTATCACCGCTACGTCCATTAAATTTTCTGATTCGGAATTCTAAAAAAGAAAATAGGATCTTTTAAACTCCCACTTATTTTTGAAAAAGTTAGTTCTGAACCCCCCCCCCCCCCCTATTGAAATAAGAATTGTTAATTGTTTTGATGTTCTAATTTATAATATAGTAGTTTGACTTTTACGTAATTTGATCATAGGGAGTTTAATTTAAAACTATTTTTAACTACAGTTCAGGGCACAAAATTTCGGCATGTTGTAACCTGCTTTTTTTTTTAGTATACGAAATTTAGAAACTCCTGTGAAAATAATACAGTTGTATTATCTAGTTATTATTATATCTTAACTACGATATATAAAATCGGGGTTATCACGTGACAAACCCCAAAACATAGTAATACGTAGTGTTAATGTTTAGTCGGCATCACTAATTTATACTAAAGAATTTTTTTATAAATTTTGAAAATTAATACGAAGCGTTGCTCCGGAACCCATTTCCTAGTAATAAAATTTAAAACTTTAACAGTTACTAGGCTGCTTTAGATGCCAGAGATAGCCAGAGATAGCCAAACACGGCCTTTTAAGACTAGACTAAGTAGGATGAGACCTGACTATGCTTTTAATATCCTAAATTATAAGTGGATAATATACGAATTAAATTTTTTTATTTTATTTTTATTTTATTTTTTATTCTTTTTATTTTTTATTCTTTTATTTTTTGTTTTTTATTTTTTATTATTTTTTTAGGCGGCTGATATATATACCCCACAAAATTTAAATTTTTTTATGATTTTGAGCAAAGATATCTAGTAACTTCTTTAATCAAATTTAATATTATTATTTTTTTTTTTGATTTTACAGATTTCTAGAATCAAAATGAAAAAATTTCATAATATTTTTTTATTTTGATTTTACAGATTTGTAGAATCAAAATAAAAAAATTTCATCGAATTTGGTTAAGTGGTTGCCAAGATATCTCCACAAAGTTTTAAAAAATCTATCAAAATAGATACAAAGAAGTTGAAACTTTGAGCGAAGATAACTCGATAACTATTTAACCAAAATTCGATTAAATTTTTTTTGGTTTAATTCTACAAATCTGCAGAATTAAAAAAAAAAGTTTATGAATAGATGCCAAGATATCTTCGCTCAAAGGTTTGAAAAATTCAAAACGCCTATCAAAATAACAGCTGTGGCAAACTTTTTTAAAAATTTGAGGGACGATATCTCAGCATCCATCTAACTAAACTCGACAAACTTTTTTTGTTCTCAGCATCCATCTAACCGAATTCGACAAACTTTTTTTTTGGTTTAATTCTACAAACCTGTTAAATAAAAAGAAAAAGAAAGTTCATTAAATTTAGTTAGATAGATCTTTGTTCAAAGTTTTAAAAAAAATTTGCCGTGGCTGTTATTTTGATAGGCGGTTTGAATTTTTTCAAAACTTTGAGCGAAGATATCTCAGTATCTCTCTAACCAAATCAGATAAAACTTTTTTTGTTTTATTGTACATATTTGTAGAAACAAAAGAAGAAAAAGTTTATCGAATTTAGTTAGATAGGTACTGAGATATTTTCGCTCAAAGTTTTAAAAAATTTTGCTGCAGCTGCTATTTTGATAGGCGTTTTGAATTTTTTCAAAACTTTGAGCGAAGATATTTCAGCATTCATCTAACTAAATTTAATAAACTTTTTTTTTCTTTTGAATTTACAGATTTGTAGAATTAAAACAAAAAAAGTTTGTCGAATTTAGATGGATACTAAGATATCTTCGCTCAAAGTTTGAAAAAATTTTTCTGCAGCTGTAATTTTGATAGGCGTTTTGAAATTTTTCAAACTTTTGAACAAAAATATCTCAGCTTCCAACTAACAAAATTTAATTGGCTTTTTTCTTTTTTCTTTTGATTCTATAGATTTGTAGGATTAAAACAAAAAAAATTTTGTCGAATTTAGTTAGATGGATACTAAGATAACTTCGCTCAAAGTTTTGAAAAAAGTTTGCTGCAGTTGTAATTTTGATAGGCGTTTTGAAATTTTTCAAAGTTTTGAACAAAGAAATCTCAGCATCCAACTAACTAAATTTAATGGACTTTTTTTCTTTGATTCTACAGTTTTGTAGGATTAAACCAAAAAAAAAGTTCATTGAATTTGGTTAAGTAGTTATCGAGATATCTTTGCTCAATGTTTCAAGAACTTTTTTGTATTTATTTTGATAAATGGTTTAAATATTTTGAAACTTTGAGCGAAGATATCATAGTAACCAATTAGCCAAATTCGATGAAATTTTTTTTTTTTATTTTGATTATAAATATATGTAAAATTAAAATAATAAAAAAATTATTAAATCTTATAAGAAATTACTGAGATATCTGCTCAAAATTAGAAAAAAATTTAAATTTTGTGGGGGGTATGAATAACAAACTTGGGGGGTATATATATCAGCCGCCTTTTTTTATTCTGTTTTTTATTTTTTTATTATTATTATTTTTTATTATTATTATTATTTATTTGTTTGATTCACTGCTATATAATATTACATCACGATCACTGGCAACGGATTATGTTATATACAAAATATTTTGACCTAAATTATACTAATGTGATTATCTGAAATTTGGGAATAATGCGTGGGATCTCGTGTGTGCACATTACTTCTGATATATGTCACAAAGTAATTAAACTTGCCAAAAAAATTTTTTTCAGAATGATTAAAAAGATTTTATCGCGCTTTTCAAAATTGTATGGCTTTTTTTTTTGAACAGTGATGTAATTATGCGATTGCACTGATTTAGGTCTGGCATAATAATATATAGAATCGATATAGGACTGACCATCCTTAAACGGAACTGCCCACATTTATAAAGACGTTTCCTCTATGCCTAAAATAACAATTATTACCTTGGTTGAAATATAAAATTAACCTTCATTAAGAATTTTTCTTTCATGTCGTTATTTCGCGAAAAAAAAAAATTTCTTTAATCAAAAGATATATATACTTTAGTACATTATTATATTATTATCATATCAATCTCAAGAAGGCCCTAAAGTTACTTTTAAAGAAAGACCTGAGAAAGAAGTCTCTCATGGTTATGCGCGTGTAAAAATTTTGGCTGCCTCATTGAATCATCGCGGTATTTAATTTATTTTACGTATTAACTCTGCATTACAATTGCTTACAATGGCCTTTTCATTAGACGAATGGATTCGACATGGTTTTTATAAATTAGGAGATAATTATATTATGGGTAGTGATGGTAAGCAAATCTTCGTTAACATCTTCTATACATGTTATGTAATCTTATTCTTCTTCATAGCTTGCGGTATAGTTGAAGAAGTGAAAGACGAAAAATATGTTGTTCTTGGTCATAATTTATCAATATTTTGAATGGGAAAGTGATACGCGTTCTTCACGTCATGCACTCAAAATATTGGGAGGTCCGGATGATGGCACTTTCCGTGAAAAAATTGTCGTTCAATCTAAAAACCTTGTAGTGAAGCCTGTTAATTTGACACCTGAACAAGCTGCCACGATGTCTATTGCTGGATTGGTAAAAAAAAAAAAAACATACACATAATAAGGCCATTCAAAATTAATTAATTGCCAATCCGGATAAGATCGACATAAAATTATACGTAAGTATATGTAGAATCTAGGGATAAGTATAATAGTAATTTTATAATATACCG
>CAJVPY010006602.1:0-10373 GCA_910591965.1 Dentiscutata erythropus | reverse complement strand
AATATAGGATTATCAAGAATTTTCTTTTTTTATATTTTTTTATATGTAATATTTTATATTTTAAATTGAATAAATATTTTATAGTAAAATAAATTTAGTATTTTTGAATTAATTCGAAATATTGTGAATAAATCATAAATTAATAGTTTTCAAATAAATTTATATAATACATTTTTATTAAATTAATTCGAATTATTCCGATTTAATTCTAATATATACAATTTAAATCAAAACAGTGCAATATTTCTGTCTTCTTATAATTAAAGTTTCGTTATTCATATTATTGCTTACGTCAGTGTATAGCGCATAATTGTGATTTGTTTCAAATTATTGCGATTTATTTAGTGTAATATTGCGTAATTTATTACGTATGTATTTCGTAATTTTTCGTAATTGATAATTGCGTAAAATTCTGCATTGTTGCGAAATTCTTGTGCAAGATTTCGGTCCGTAATAACTTACATAAGATTATGTTTATATATTTTGCTGATGTAGGTGCTTATTGCTTCCGGTTTGGTGTATCTGTTAGAGGAATTTTCTCTCTCAATCCCTACTTAGCGTACTTCCAGGAGTTCATATCTTAAGCCATGCAGCTGTCTCTACCCAAACAGATAAGTATCTCAAGCCTGCATACTGCAACTTTTAGGATCCAGGTTTTAACATATCCAATTAGGTCTGTGCTAACAACTGTATTTCCCAATATGGTGATGAGACTGCTCAGGCATGTTTTGCAAATGCTTCTAGTGGTCAGTATAGTTGGATAGCATCATGAAACTCAGAGGTAACAGGTGTATTATTGTTTTTATTTATGGTGATTCTCGGTAGTTGTAGCCTCCAGTTATCACTACATGCACTTATACCAGCTATATCTATATTGGTGGTCCCGAGTCCTCTTAACACCAAGAGAAATCAAGTTCTTAATCATCAGCAAATACTAAGTATATGAAAATATGTTGTGTAGATATTGTAAATAATAGGTCTATTAGAAATATAATGAAAAATGAAGAGAAAAATAAAGAAATACTTGGAGGGTGCTTTGATAAAAATAGTAGTAAAAGAAAGAATTGTTTATTACAGTATGTAAAGTTGAGTTAGTTGCATTAAAATTATCATAAGTTACTGTTAAAAAAGCTTGTTAAATACTTGTTATCCTAAGAATATATAGTATAGAGCTAAGACTAAGTTGGTTTGTATCAAGGCAAAGACTCTATATAGTAAATGCTAGATACTAAATATTGTTTTATTAACAAAAACAATATCATTAAATAACTAATAGAAATTTCTTAGTCTATCGTTGTTATTTAATCACAATAATAATATACTGGTATTTATTATATATCATTTTAGCCCTGGGTTGTATTCTGCTACAGAACGTATACACTATTGCAGTAATAACAAAAAGATAAGTTAGTTTATTGGAAATATTAGGACTTTTATTATAAATTAATATAACCAATTTTGTTACAAACCTATTCGACATATAATATATAGTTAAGATTGAGTTTGTAGAAATTACTATAAAAAATTCTCTTATAGAACTTACTTGCTATTTAGTAACACATATATGTAAAGAAATAATTAGATTAGTTTAGAAGTATCATGATGAATTACATCAAAAAATTTGATACAGAACTTAATCGCTATTTCAGTAATATACAATATGTAATCAAACTTGCTCGTTATTCTAGTATTACACTATATGTAGATAAGGACACGCTAGTCGCAATTTATTATAAAAATTCTGGCACAGGACTTACTATTCTAGTGACCTATAGCAAGTAGATAAAGATGGATTAATTTACATTAGAGCGATTGTAAAAAATTTTGGTACAGAATTTACTTAGAGCTATGTCATTAATCACCTAATTATTTTTTATCAGAGGCCTACCCCCTCCCTTAATATACAAATAGTCAGATTTCTTATATATAATTTCAACTTTTTTTATTTCCTCCTCCCTAAAAAATTACCTGATTTTTGTCAGCTCCCTTATCATTCTGATAACAGTAGATATATCATAGATTCTATCATGAAAAAAGTTCAATACTAAACTTTCTTGCTACCCAGTAACTCAGATTATGTGATAAAGAGTTAATTAGATTAGTTTAGAGTTATCATGATTACTACAAAAACTATAATACAGAACTTACTTGCTATATAGTTGTAGTTAAAGGTGAAATAAGTTGTATTGGAATTCTCATAATCTTTATTATGAGTTACAATAAAAATTATGTTATAGAACTTGCCCAGTATTCCAGTAATACACTGTTTGTGAATAATGATGCAATGGAATTATTATGATTTTTATCGACCTACGGCAAGTAGTTAAAGATATGTTAGTTTATATTAGAGTTACCAAAAAAAAATTGTATTGTCGAATTCACTTGCTATTCTAATAACAGCTGATGCATTTAAATTATCATACCTATTATGAAAAAATTTTGATATTCGCTACTCAGTAACAAATATTGTATAATAAAAAATTAATTAAATTGGTTTAGAATTGTCATGATTTTATTATGAATTACTATAAAAATATGGTACAGAACTTACTTGCTATTCTAGTAATATACAGTATATAGTCAAAGGCAAAATAAGTTGTATTAGAATTCTCATGATTTTTATCGTGAGTTACAATAAAAAAATTAATCCAGTAACTGAGATAGAGCAAAATAGAAAACATAGAATTGAGGCATATATACTATATTAATAAACGTGATTTTATATATAATATTTTTTAAATAAACATATGTTACAGAACTTGCCTGGTATTCCAGTAATACACTGTATATAAATGATAACACACTAGCTTGCAACAGGATTACTGCAATTTTTATTGACCTATGACATGTAGTTAAAGTAAATTAGTTTATATTAAAGTTACCAAAAAAAATTATATTGTCGAATTCACTTGCTATTCTAATAATAGCTGACGTATTGAAATTATTATATCTATTATGAAAAAATTTTGATACTCGCTACTCAGCAACAAATGTTGTGTGAAGAAGAGTTAATTAAATTGGTTTAGAATTGTTATGATTTTATTATGAATTACTATAAAAATATGGTACAGAACTTACTTGCTATTCTAGTGATATACAGTATATAGTCAAAGGTGAGATAAGTTGTATTGAAATTCTCATGATTTTTATCATGAGTTACAATAAAAAAATTAATCTAGTGATCAAGATAGAGCAAGATGGGAAATATAAACTTGAGACACATATACTATGATTTTATATATTATATTTTTTAAATAAATATATATTACAGAACTTGCCTGGTATTTTAGTGACCGCTTGTTTGCAATGGGATTATCGTGATTTTTATCAATCTATGACATGTAGTTAAAGTGAATTAGTTTACATTAAAGTTACTAAAAAAAATTGTATTGCCAAATTACTTGCTATTCTAATAATAGCTAATATATTAAAATTATCATATCTATTATGAAAAAATTTTGATACTTGCTATTCAGTAACAAATATTGTGATAAAGAGTTAATTAAATTGGTTTAAAATTGTCATAATTTTATTATAAATTACTGTAAAAATATGGTACAGAACTTACTCACTATTCTAGTGAATACAGTATGTAGTCAAAGGTAAGATAAGTTGTATTGAAATTCTTATATGAATTACAATAAAAAAGTCTGTTATATGACTTGCTTGTTATTTTACTAACACACTATAGATAGATAAGGACGCGCTAGTGTTATTATGACTATTATCAAAAGTTACTGTTGAAAATTCTGGTATAGAACTTACTTATTATTCTAGTAACCTATGGCAAGTGGTCAAAGGAGAGTTAGTTTCATTAGAGTTGCTGTAAAAAAGTTTGTTGCAAAATTTACTTGCTATTTTGATAACAGTAGATATATTGAAATTATTGTAGTTTCTATTTCTTATTATTCATAACGTATAGAGTTTTTTTTTTTTTATATATTGCTAGCATAAAAACTTTATTAGTCATGATTAATACCTTTTACAGAACAATTGATATACAGTTTCTAATTATATTTGTGCTACTTTTTACTAGTCACCCAATGTAGCATTATACTCCTTATTTTCTCTATATTACTTTTTCATTAACTATTTCAAGCCAACTTCAAGCTAGAGTCGGTTGGAGCAACTTACTATTATATATTACACCTATATAATTATTTTCTATAATTTTTTTCCCAATTAGTACATATTGACTGCCACCATTGTGTTCATATCTCACACTACCTTTTGGGATGCGGCCATAACACAATCTGTATCTCAATTTCAACCTTCCTAATTAGTCCTCAATTACATACTATATTACAAGATTTTCTATTGTTATCTATTTTTGTACTATTATACTCTCCTATCTACTTCTTGCAACAACTTTATAATTCTCCCAAATTGGTTCATTCTGGCGGTTTTTCGCTCTTATTGCTCCTATATTGGTGTACATAGCCCTCCATGTATTGATACTATATGGCAGTGTTGTATATGAGACGTGTCCAACATCTAAGATTGTCCAAAATCATTCAAGCCTATGTTCCATATTTAACTAATCAATAAAGTAATTTAAAAAAATATATAATTATATATTTTTTTAGGTGCTAGACTTATTAATGAAAAAATTAAGATAGATTATTTTAATAAAATTTTGAGTAATTTTAATTTGAAAAAATGTTCAAAATTGTTCTATATACATCACTGCTATACGGCACGGCTAGATTTATTGAATCTTCGGTTGTTATCTGCAGTGTACCATCTACTTTATACAATGCTCCTATAGTTGGTATGATTGACTGTAGTATGAGCGCTGAAGCTTCTCAGTATAACTATATACTACTAACGATCATTTTACTTCCAGCTTGGTAATACAAGGAGGCCTGGAATCTTGACTTATAGCGCATCAGTATGGTACCTATTATCAATATTGTGATATGCAGTGTTTACTTATTAGTTTTTCAATTTTCCAATCTTGTGTACCAGAGGTGTTTCTTTATTTGGTAAAGCCATCTTCTTACCACAGCCTCTTACTGTATTCACCACTTCTCTCACCACTTCCAAATATACTGCATTTAGCCGTCCTCCCAATCAAGATCCTCAAGATCACTTTAGGGTTATTGGTGCTACCTAGCCAATTAAGAATTTATATACACAGCCTTATGCGGTATTACTTTTTGTAACACCATATTACACGCAGTGCCCAGTCTTCTCTACGGCTCAGGACTCCTTCCAAGAATTCTTTATAGGCCAAATATATACTTCACATGGTCTTATTGTTACAGGGTTTCACATTTAAATGCTCCTATAGGTTACAGAGATAATTAATTAAATTAATTACCACTAGCTACATCAGCAAATTTAATAGGGCGTAATATTGTGCAATAATTTACGAAGTGTAAGAACCCCGTAAAATTATGTAATAACTTTCGAAATATACAATTACGAAATATTACATAAGATTATTACTCAATATTATGCAAGAAATTACGCAAAATTATGTAAAATAATTCGAAATAATTCGAAACAGATTGAAATAAAAATCTATAAACTATGAGAGCAAAATAGTTCGAAATAGTTTGATTTATATTACAATGTTTAAAATAATTATACTTAATTAAAAATATAGAGCTATTATTTTTAAACGTCAATAATCAAGAATGTAACAGATTAAGATAAATTACAATAAACTATTAGATCAAAATAATTCGAAATAATTCGAAATATACTAAAAACATTTGATATAATTAAAAATAATTAATAAAAATAAAAAGAAATATTTTAAAGTAAATATTCAAGAATGAAATATAAATAATTCGAAATATTTTGAATTATATTAAATTAGATCATCACAACTCTTTCCAACGATCACTTGGACCAAATTTTCCAACAAAAAGAAAAGCCTTTTTCGATACTGGAGAGTAGTAATCTGTAGTGAGATGAATTCAACAGATTGGTTTTTATAAAGATTAACATTTCTCTATTTTTGGAGACTCCTTTATATATTCGACATGCAAGCCAAAAGCATCTGTTTACAAGATAACTGGCAGTTGATGATGCCCTTGTATATGAAATTTTGGTGAATAATTGGAGGTGATAGAAGTTCAAGTCTACCGTCGACGAAGCTATCGGTTGCAAAACAACTGGGAAACAGTAAAGAATAGGTTTTTCTCAAGCCGCTCTCTTTTATTGGGTTAGGTGGTTCTTTTTTTACTTTTTCTTGTCTCCTCATCGGTCTTTCAAAAAATTTCGATAAAATGTGGGGATTTGGCTTACTTCCTCCAAAAGATCGGCATTGTTTACATCCCAAATTTGGACGAACTAGCAGAATATAATTACGTGTTTGTTTACAGACAGATATGGTGCTACTTCACGGGACTCGGCCTGAGAACTCTAATTACAGCAGTAGGTGGCTTGAGATACGGGTCCTTTTTGGGTTAGGTTAAGTGTAACTCTTAGACAACAGCAGCACCTAGCTCGAGATACGAATTAGGACAGGCAATAAAGCGATTCAGAGTTGGTGGGAAGATCAGAAAGTAACTTTAATATTAAGCCGTAGTCTTACAAAAGAGATATACAAGTATTGCACTTGTTATACAATTTTTACTAGCCACGCACGGGTTATAATAGTGCCTTTAGAATCTTAGATTTCTTTTTATGTTTTTTCTTTTTTGCAATCTGTTTTTCTTTTTCTTTCTTGTTTATTGGTTTTTCTTTTTTGGTCGTTTTCATAGGTTCTTTGTTTAAAATTTTCCCCCTTTTGTCTCATGCCCTTGAGAAAAAAGAAGAATTTGAAGGGAAAGTGAGATCTTGACGAGTTGGGAGCTAAGCCCAAGCTATATTATATCTTTAAATGCAGCACACCGTATGTGAGATATAGTGGCAATCATTAGTGCGATAACCAAAGTTGAGTATCTTTAAGAGACAGCTGGCTTTTAGTTTAATTAAACATTAAGTATTTTAATCTTGTATTGAATGTCACACCTTAATAAAATTTTAGTACGTGGTTATCAAAGAAAAAAAAAAATTAAATTAAATTAGGCCATCAGAAATTTAAAAGGGCAAATATTTTAAAATAATGAGAAGATTATAAAAAACCTAAATAATACGTAATTAATTTATAGATCGTAAGAAAACCAAATATAAAGTAAATAATTTAAAAATATTAGAAATATACAAATTACATAATATTATTTTAGACATTTTGCAATATTTCGAAATTTAGTACGAATATTAAGCATCAAAATATTGA
Organism: Dentiscutata erythropus; assembly: GCA_910591965.1. Classification (NCBI taxonomy): domain Eukaryota; kingdom Fungi; phylum Glomeromycota; class Glomeromycetes; order Diversisporales; family Gigasporaceae; genus Dentiscutata; species Dentiscutata erythropus. The sequence goes on along the minus strand of CAJVPY010006602.1, from coordinate 3,139 downwards.
ACAATAATTCGAAAAAGTTTAAAAATATTCAAACAAAATAAATATAATTAGAAAAAGCTAGATTTATTTTATTAGCCATGGTATTAATAAAGATAAAAATAAAATTATTATTTTAAAAATATTCAAATTATTTCGAAATATTAAGAATATTAAAAATATTACAAAATATTTTAAATACGTATAGTAAATTTTAAAGTCAAGTAACGAAAATATTTAACTTATTTCAAATAGATATACACTAATATTATAAATAAAAGTATATAGTTATTTATCTTTATATTTTAAATAATTTCTAAATATTATTTATTTTGCTTTTATTTCTAATAATACTTTATTAACTTCACTAAATTTTTGAATAAAAAAATATTTTGCAATAGTTCGATTATTACTGAAGTAAAGTTCTTACTATATACAATTTTAGAAAATTATTCGTATATTCATAGATAATTAAAAAGTTTCGCTATATTTCGAAAGGAATGACAATTATTAAAAAACTTAATATAAATACAAAAGTTAATATATTTCGATAATATAGAATTTATAATTTTGAATTTATCAAATTTTTTTGTTCTTTTTTATTCGTTAATACTTTTTTATGTAGTAAATGTTTCAATTAAATTGAAAACTTTCAAAAAGTTTAAATTTATTTACAATATTTAAATATTTTAAGGTTTTTTATTTACTATCTTCTTAATTTATTTTTAAAATATGTTAATTAATTCGAAATATTGCGAATTCTATAAAAGCCCATTTTATTAATTCAACAATTTAATAGCTAAAAAGGTAAAAATTTTACTTTTATTCGATTCAATTAGACCCCTTACATATCAATTACTTTAGTACTAACTAATATTTGTTTGTAAAACCTGATTACATAAAAATCTAGCAAGTTTCTACATAATAATAGAAGAATGCACGATATGCATAATAGTGAAAGTTTTTATAAATAGCTATCGCTTGTTTTTAAGTGCATTAATTTATTTTGCTTGTCCTAAATATAGTAATAAAAGGTTAAAAGAATAATACGTAGTTGACAGGAGTTTTCACATTTAAGATAATCGCTTTATTGCGCATTGTTTTAAAAGTTTCCAAATTTGTTCAGGAGGTGTTAAATATATTAAAAAGATACAACAGCAATTAAATATCAATAGAGTGAAATTTATCTAATATATTTAATATATTTATAACTCAATAAATCTTAGACAATTGCTATTTGTACACCATGTGTATGTACACACATATATTGATATCTCAAAATCCTAATTATATAATAGCTTTTGGGGTTCTAACAAAAAATATTCCTTACAAAATTTTAGTATAAACTATAACCTCATCTAACCCTAAAGCTACCCTCACTCTAACCTTAAGCTATACTAATTTTTCGTTTATAATTTATATGTTAAACAAATTCGTAAATCAAAAATTAGTATGTGTGTATATACATCTGGTATAAATTAAGAAATTTTCTAAATCTTAATATTCGAATAAAATATTAATTATTTTAGATATAGTGAAATATTAGATTGCATTTGAATAATTAAACTGCTAGCATATTCGATTACTTTAGAATTTTACTAAAAATATTTAAAAGATCTCGATTTCTTCCTTTCCTATCTTCGTAATTTTTTTGTTCAATTTACATTTCAATTTATCAACTTTATATTCTTTTGCAAATTCTAAATATTCTTTATTTTTTCTAATTACATTTTTCTATCATTACATTTTCACTTATCATTTATTTCTCAACCTTTCACATCTTTTCGAATATATTTCATTCTTTTTAATATCACTTTATTTTATTTTACACATTCTTTATTATCTTATTATATTATTATCTTATTATCTTATTATCTTATTATCTTATTATCTTATCATATTGTAGTATTGTCACTGGGTGGCAGTAACTATACTACTTGATAACGTGCCAAGAGTAAGTAATGTGAATAAACAGAGAAAGAAAACAAAAGAACAAAAGAACAAACCAAAAACAAAATAAAAACTAATAATAATAATAAAAACACTTAATATAATGAGTATATTCCAGAAAAACTTTTAGAGGCAAGAGTATAATATCTTTATTCAATATAGAAGAATCCAAGAAGAAATATTTTTATATCTCAAGAACCATAAAGTGAAGTCAAGAAAACCTGTTTTGTCTAAGGAGAAAAAGCAGGGTTTATATATCTTTTAAATCCTATACAACAGAGTAAAAATAGAACAAAGTAAAAATAGTACAAAGTAAAAATAGTGCAAAGTAAAAATAATGCAAAGTAAAAATAGTACAACAGAATGAAAATTGTATGACAGAAAAGAAACAAAAATAAAAACAGAATGAAAACAGTATGACAAAATAACAAACAAAAATAATAACAGAATAAAAACTGTATGACAAAATAACAGACAAAAATAATAACAGAATAAAAACTATATGACAAAATAACAGACAAAAATAATAACAGAATAAAAACTGTATGACAAAATGAAAATAGTATTAGATCTGTTGGCTATCTTGTTAATCAGATCTTCTAGTATGACAAAATAAAGTACAAAAATAATAAAATAACAGACAAAAATAATAACAGAATAAAACTGTATGACAAAATGAAAATAATATTAAATCTTCTAGTACCCTGTTTATCGATTATTTGGCTATCTATCTAGCCGATCATGATGTACTATAGCTTGTTTTGATCGTCAGGGTCTTCTAAATTTGCCAAAGGTAAAATCCTTAATATATTTTATAATACCAACACGTCCTAATAACTCTAATATTACATAAAATAAAATATAATAAAATAAAATAAAAAAAATAATAATAAAAAGTAAAAAATATGCTAATATAACAATATTATTATCTTATCATATTCAAAATGGCTTTGCAACGAAAGACCAAAAAATCGAGATTAAGCAGAGTTTCTAACTGAAATTTCTATAATTCACTTGTTGCTAGCACTTATGTGCCACAAGCTCCAACTGCTCAGTCTGAGTATCAATCTGATAAAAATGTTCACAGTACTTTGAAAGATATATATGATCACTCAAAAGGTTAGATATCTTTAAAAATGTTTTAGTTTATTTCGTTAATTTTTATTTATATTATTTATTTTTAAATACTTTTAATTTTACTTAAGGTAATATT
>CAJVPY010006601.1:0-10374 GCA_910591965.1 Dentiscutata erythropus | reverse complement strand
ATATAACTAATATATAATAATACAATTTATAAAATATCATCTATACTACACTATGCTATCATTATATTGTGTTACAATCTACTTTGTAATATTTTCCTCCCTTTAAAATTTTACTCTGTAAAATCTAAACTTCTATACTTGACTCTTACTAAAAAGTACAAACATATTAAAACTGGTTTCATTTAGATCATTAAAGTTACTGACTTTAAATTCCTTTGTTCGATAAATATGGTCATAACCACAAGCTTGAAATAAATTGAAAATTCATTTATAGATTTTAGCCTAATTTTTCTTGATAGTGGTTTTAATAATTGTTCCATGATTCTCCAAGAGGGCTTCTATATGAAAGGCATATGCAAGAGTATATATATAGCAAAGATTCCTAATATCCTTTTGTTTCAAGCGACGAGCAATAATAGCATTATACTTTATGAGGATATCTGCGAGCTATTTACTAGGGTCTTTGTTTACTGAGATTGTTACAGGAAATACTTGGTCATTCCCATTAGGTAGAAGAACTGCCTTTAATTTTGCTAGTAGGTCCGTGATTGTAATAGTGGCATTAGGATTTGCAGAGATGGTGCATGTGTGGTCTGGATCCTGGATAATTGTTGTACTGCCAGGATCAACAATAATAGTCCCTGTGTAATTAAGGCTATTACACAGTTGTTGCAATTCACACACCTTTGTATAAATTTGGGAATTAAGCCAAGTTAGTCGAGTAGTCATTTTGTAATAGATTGCAGAGGGTTTGAAATATTATTTAAGGAATAAGAGTTGTTGGAAAGGCAAATTCTTGTCTTTAAATATTCGTTAAAGTGGGCATTTGTGCTATAAGTTTGAAATGACTTTTCTATTTCATTTAACCTATGCTTGTTCCTTGTGTTTCCAACATGCTACTATCTGTTTGCATATACATTTCTCACATGTTTTACCAATACATGGCAAAAATTCTTGGCCTATTATGTGTTTGGTCATTTTCTTTGTCTTTTCCTCCCTTAAAATTTTGTGAGATTCACCGAACTTCCATTTTAGTATGTCTAAAATTAGCTTCTATTTCTAATTTGTTCATCTTTGTCTAATTTTGTAAATCACATCATTATTGTTTGTGATTTTCTTTGTTTTGGCCATATGATAATTTTCCTTGTCCTGGGAAAATTATTTCTATTGTTTTCAATTCTATTTATATTCGTGTTTTCTGTATATCTTGTTTCTCAAAATTCCACATACCAATTTCTTTTCCTTGTATAGTTCTTTCTATTTTCCTTTCTATGTTTTTTTCATACTAAAAACTTTCTTGTCTAATACTTTTTTCTTCTGTTTCTTTTAGTAATAATTTCTTGTTAAATTTTTCTTGTCTTTCTGGTCTTTGCTTTTTGTTTTCTGCCAAAAAGTAGGTATACTTTTTGGGCTGTGTGCTAAACTTCGTTGGCTTTACTCCTTCGAGGCAATCGTCGACCTTTCACGTCTGGGTGAGCTAACTGTCTTTTGTGCTCGGACAATTGATTTGCTTCATGACTTGTATGATTGATTGCATGGCCCCGATGGATACTTTCCCTTTTATTTTTCCTCTTTCTTTTTCTTTTTCTATATTTCCGTCTTTTAAGTGTATTTATCTTAGAAAAAGCATTCTTTTTCTAACTTTTTCTTGTTATTAATTAGATGCTACGTATTGCTCACAGCCAGTCCGTTCTGTCTGTAATTCAGGGTTTGCAGAACCAGGTTGCAAACCTACAGGCTCAGGTCCAGGAGCACGATCCGATGAAGCTAGTATGGCTTAATTACTAGCACAAAATGCAGATAGCAAGGTTGCGAGAGGAGAGAAATAGGCTTTGGGTGTGGGTAATAGATTTGGAGACAGTGATAGGAGATTTGGAGTTAGAGGTTGAGGCGTTGCAGTATATGGTGAAGGGTAGCTCGAGTTTTAGTTTGGTGGAGTTGGTGGTTATTCCGGTTCTTTTTTGTTCTTTGTTTTATTTTTCTTTCTTTTTCCTTAATAAAATTTTTGGTTTTTAATTTTTAAGTCTAATAGCTATCTATTTAATGTATTATTCTAAGTTTAATAAATAAATTAATAAATAAAATAAAATTTCTAAGCTAATAAAAGTCTAAGTCTTTTGTTTATTGAGTTTTGATAATAATTTGTGGTTCCCATCTTTGTCATTTGTGATATTTTTCAAGTTTATCGCTATTGTAATATTGTTTGAAGATTTGACCTTTGTGATTTTGTAGTTTGTATGCACCATTTCCAAGTTTGGTACATATTGTATAGGGTTCTTTTCTCTTTTCCTTAAATTTCACAGATCGTGAGGCAGCAATATCTTTATGTTGGATCCAAACTTTGTCACCAACTTCGAATTCTATTGGTGTTATTCGAGCATCATGTCTTTCTTTTTGCTTCTTTTGTGATGCTTTTGTATTTTTCTTAGCTTGGTCTTGGGTTTCTTCTAATCGGTCTATTAAGTTATAGGCTCGGGTTAGTATACTATCTTCTAGATCTATTTCTGGTTCCGGTTCTAAGGTTGGTAGGATTAACTCAATTGGTAGAGTAGCTTGCCATCTATAAACTAGTTGAAATGGGGTATATCCAGTAGTTGTATGCTTTTTAGTTCAATATGCAAATAATACCGGGAGTAAATAGATATCCCAATTCTTGCTTGTAGCAACTTTTGCAAGAGATTCACATAGTATTCTATTCAATCATTCTACCATTCCATTAGTTTGTGAGTGATATGGTGATGAAAATTTGTGGTTTATTAGGAACTTTTCACACAGAATTTTAATCATATCACTTCTAAAATTAGGTCCTTGGTCCGAAAGAATAATTTTTGGTATACTGTATCTATACACTATTTTGGTAAATATAAATTAGGCAAGTGTAGCAGCACTAGCATCTGGTACTGCTTGGGCTTCTGGCCATCGAGTTAGGTAATCTGTAGCAACGATGATATAGTGATTATTCTGGTTGGTAATAGGTAAAGATCTCACTAAGTCTATTCCAATTCATTCAAAAGCTTGTCTAATCTTTATAGGGTGAAGTGGTTCTTTTCTTCATGATTTGCCTTGCTTTTGGCAAACTTCACAGGTTCTAACATATTCTTGAATGTCTCTATACATTCTATCTCAATAGTATCATTCTAAGATTTTATAGTATATAGCATCAATTCCTAAATGTCCAGCAATAAGATGACTATGCATCATGTAAAGTACTGGGTTTACTTCTGTTTATTTTACAACTCGTAGAGGTTTGTCTAGGTTTTTTCTATTTTTTTTGTATAAAAGTTTGTCTTTAATCTCGAAATATTTTGCTTGATTCATTAATTGTTTCTGTTGATAAGTAGTAAAGTCTGTTGGTATAGTTTCAGAGTTTAAATAATTATACAAGTTATAATATTGATCTAAATTTATAATATTAAACTTGTTAGTCAGATTCTTGATAAAGCATTCACATTAGAGTGAATCCTTCCTGGTTTGTGTATAATCGTGAAGTTGTAGGATTGAAGTTTCAAAATCTAGCGTCCGATTCATTCTTTGGGTTCAGCAGTTTTAAGCCATTTTAATGCAAGGTAATCAGTTACAAGGGTAAATTCTGTAGCTCCCAAATAACTATAAAAATGCTTTATAGCCCATACTATAGCAGTACATTTTAGTTCTGTTGCAAAATAATTTAGTTCAGCGGGTTGTAGGCTTTTACTTGTATAAGCAATTGGGTGTTCTCTGCTATCTCTATCCTTTTGACTAAGAGTGGCTTCAAATCCATGGTACAATGCATCTATAGCAAGTATAAATCTTTTATTAAAATCAGAGTAGGCTAATATAGGTGCTGTTACAAGCTTCTTTTTTAGTATGTCAAAAGCTTGTTGTTGTTTGCTTCCCCAATAATATGGTTTGTCCTTATGCAATAGCTAATTTAACGGTTGAGCAATTGATAAAAAATCTCGAATGAATTGTCGATAATATCCTACAAGTTCAAGAAAAGATCGTAACTTGGTAGTGTTGGTAGGAGGTTAGATTTTCTTTACAGCTTCTATTTTGGTTGGGTCTGGGGCTATTTCTTTTCTACTGATAATGTGATCTAAAAATGGTAAGGTCATTATCCAAAAATTACATTTTTCTAAATTAAGTTTTAATCCTGCTTCTCTAATTTGTTTAAATACTATTTTTAAATGTTCTAAGTGTTTATCAAATGTTCTAGAAAATACATTAGTATTATCTAGATACACAACCACAAATTTCCAAGCAATTCCTTTATAAACTCGATCCATAAATTGTTAGAAAGTAGCAGGGGCATTGCACAATTCAAATGGCATCATATTGAACTTGTATGTGCCATATTTAGTAATAGATACAGTCTTTTCTCTATCCTTTGGGTCCATCATGACTTGCCAATATCCACTAGCAAGATCAAGAGTAGAGAACCATTTTGATCTAGATAAGGTATTTAATATTTCTTGTATTCGTAGTAATAGATAAGCATCCTTCTTGGTAATTCCATTAAGTTTTTTATAGTTTACACAGAATCTTAACTTGCTATTCTTTTTACGTACAAGAACAACAGGGGATGTCCAAGGGCTTTTTGTGGGCTAAATTATTTTACTATTGATCATTCTTTTTATTTCATCCTTGATAAATTCTTGTTCATCAGGGGTACATTATAAGGTTGGGATTTGATCAGTGGTACATCTTCTGTGTAAATTTTGTGCTATACAAGACTAGTTTGTTTTAGTTTGGAAATATCTTTTGCAAATAAATCTGAAAATTCTTCTAACAAGGCTTTAAATTTCTTTCCTTGCTCTCTAGTTAGTGGTCCGATATTTACTGTATCTGTCTTTTCTAATATATATTCCTTATATGGTATTAAAGTGTCTATAGTATATACAAAATTATATTTAGTAGCATTTTTGTGCAGAGCTAGCTGCAGGGCTTGTTCTTCTGTTGGTAAAGCTTCTGGTTTCTCAGGTAGTTTTTCATCATGCCTAGAATAGTTTAAAAATTTTGGCGAGCAAATAATTGAGAGTAGTATTCAGCTTGTTTCTGGTGGTATAATATTTTGTCTTTAAAGAAGTTAGTCATCTATTCATTCATTTCTTCTAAATATTGGACACGAGCTTCTAAGTGTTCAATAATTTGTTGTTGAGATTCTGGATCTAATTCTTTTTTTGATTCTTCGATGTAGGTTCTGGCTCTTTCTCAACTATTATTAATGAGTTGAACATAGATGATTTTGGGTTTGCTTCTTCAGGAATTGTAAATTTATTAAGTTCCTGATAACACTCATTACAAAATCCTTGGTTTGGGTCTAACTCTTCAGTCTGCTTAGCAAAAAGGCACTCTAAGCAAAAAGCAACTTTTTCTTCAAAGTTTTTACGTAAATTTTCTATTGCTTTACGAGAGTTAAAGTCTGGTAGAGAGGTGTTGAATGATTCTTGTAAAATTCTTTGCAGGGTAGTTTCTTCATTTTCAGTTAGATTTACTTCCTTAAAGTCTGATCTAAGGAGGATAGTAATTTCATCAGAGGTCTATGTATAGTTATATTGATTATCTTCTTGTTCCTCTAATGCTTCTGTAATTGGAACATAGTCTTCCTCTTTCAATAAAACTTGAACAAGTCTGTGGATTCTGGTTTGGTTAAGGTTGTATTGGTGTCCAGCATTACAGGTAGATTCAGTATAATGTCTGATTCTCGTCCAAATCTTATAGTTCTGATTATAAAGTAAATCCTGAGTTACTTTATAGACGTACATGTGCTCTAGTTTACAAAACCAAAGCTCTTCTCGAATGCTTTCTAATCTGTACATTCTCATTCTAGGTCGTTGGTGATTGCAAACTTTATATTTAACAATAGTTCTTCTTCCTAATCCTGTCTGATAGTATTCTTGGCTTCGTGGGTCGTCAAAATCTAATCTCTCATAAAAACCTTTGTAGCAAGTGGTGCAGATAAGTTGGTCATTTAAGAGGTATATAGTTTCTGATCATTGTGGGGTTAAGTATTGGCAGCAGTGGTGGGTTCTATGTTTGCTAAGGTAAATCGATCTTTTGGCTTCAACTTGGGTTTTGTCACAACCACAGCGGTAGATCTGGTTGTCTAGTTTCTGTTAGGCTAATGGACAATTTATTTTGATATGTCCAGTTTGTTTACAACCAAAACACAAGTTCAGAGAGCAGTCCTTGAATAGGTGGTCAGTCTGGTCACAGTTTTTACAATTGGCTCTTTTACTTTGTCTGCTAGGACAGTTAATAAGAATATAGCCCTTCTCATAGCAGTAGTGGCATTCATTTTGCAGACAGTTTTTGTATTGGTGATCTCTAAGACCACAAGTTTTATACATAGGTTGATTTCTATGGCGAGGTGTATAGACAGTTCATCTTTCTTCTCCTTCATTTGTTGCTGTGAAAGCATAAGCTTTATAAGGCGTGAGGTATTCCTGCTCATATAATTCAAAGTCTTCCAAAGTAATACAAGTAGGTTGTTTTTCTTTGGGCTGCTTTTGTTCATAGGAAGTATCAAGAGTTAACTTCTTTCCTTTCTAATACATAGTATATTGGCAATTTTTCCAATTGTAATTGGCATCAACCTTCTGAGACCAATCATTTCCTAGAAGTAGAGAATATGAAGTAGCAGGTACTACTTCTATGTTGATAGGGATGGTTCTACCTTGGATCTTTACAGGTAAGTTTCTAATAATACCTAGGGGTCTGGATGTAGTTCCGGTAGTAGCTACAATCAAGCTTTTGGAAGGTTCGTTTATTTCTAGTCCTAATTCTTTTACAACTTTATAGGCAATCATGCTAACAGAGGCTCCACTATCTATAATAGCAGGGTAGGTTTGGTCCTTTAAATCTACAAAGCACTTAACAGGGATAATATTGTTGTTATCTTCTGGAGTTGGTTTGGTGTTTTCTTGGTTCATATCGGTAATATATGCAGTAAGAGCAGTGCGAATAAAGTAGTTGTCCAACAGATATTCTCAATTATTTGATGATTTAGAGTCAGGTTTAGAGCTTGATTTTTCAGCTAGGTTGACATTTCGATAATAGGGTGAGGGTGAGCGGTTAGATCTGGGTTTCTATCTTTTTTGACTTCTATCCCTAGATCTACTTCTATTACGAGAATAGTTTCTATCTCTGCTTCTGTTTCTATTTCTATCACATGATTGATTTTTGCTTCTGTCTTGTTTATAGTTGTTGGATCTATCATTATAGTTGTTTTTTCAGTTGTTATTGTTGTAGTTATTGTTGTAGTTGCTGTTGCTGTAATTGTTATTACTTCTGCCTCTTCTATTATTTCTATTTCCTTCTGATTTTCTTTTAAAACAATCAGCAAAGAAATGTCCTTTTTTTCCACAAAAATAATAAATAGCATCATCTTTAGATGAGCTTTGTCTGGTTTCTGCAGCATAGGCTGGCTTGGTTTGTTGGGCTAGGTTAATACTTAGTTGAGCAATTTGGTCGGTAAGTTGAGCAATTGCTTCGTTGGTTCCTGTTTCTGGAGTAGCAATATGTTTTCCTGTTTCCCAATTTCTAGCAGCGTTCATGATATTAACAAGGTTATCAAGTCCAGCAGCTTGGACAGGCATGGCAAATTCTGGTTGTAGTTCTTGGATAAAATGTTGGTAGATAAATTGATCAAGTAGGCCTTCAACTTTATGGTTTAAGTTTTTAAACTTCGAGATATAAGCATCAACAGTATTATTCCCTTGTTTGAGGTCAAAAAGTTGTTGTTGCTATCTTGCTTTTTGGAGAATTGTAAAGAATTTTTCTTTAAAAAGAGGTTTAAAACTAGTTGGTTGTTGATACTGATTATCATAATGTGCTATTTGGGTATTTCGATATCCTCGAACCCATTCACCAGCAATTCCGGTCATATAGATTTTAGCTAAATCACGTTTTCGAGCTTCACTCCATCTATTAGCTTTTGCAGCTCGTTCAAATTCTTCTAACTAGTCAAGAGGGTCTTGGGTGCTATCACCTGAAAAAGGTTCTACTTTGATTAGATTCTTTTCGCCTGCTCCTTCTCTTTCCATTGTCTTGATGAGACGAGTCATAGCTTGGGCAGCTTTGTTCATTGCTTTCTCGTTAATAGGTTCTTCGTTAATATCAGATTCTTGGTCAGGTTCCTCTTCAAATTCAGGGTTTTCTTCCTCATATACAATATTTTCTTCTTGGTCAGGGCTTCTTCTTCAAGTATTAAATTTTCTCTTTGTTCAGGGTTTTCTTCTTGATCAGAGTTTTCTTTCTGATCGTGAACAGTAGCAGTTTCTGAGGCTTCGTTCTCTGATTCATGGTCAGGTGCTGGGAATTGTTGAAGTTGATTTAAAAGATTTTTAGCATCTTGATCAAAATTTCTAGCTTGTTGATTTAATACATATTTAGTTGGGGATTCGAGAGGTGTATGAGACATACTAGCAAAGGAAATTTCTTGAATGCGATCTGGGTGAATTCTATGAATATAAGGTGGTCGATATTGGTATTGTCTTTGGTTAGTAGTGTGAATAGTTAATGCAGGATTCCTTCTGTATGGAGATTGATAAGGCTGAAAAGGTGAATTATGTATATTCTATTATCACCACTATAAAGTTTTAAAGTTTCTGCAATTTGTCGAGTAGGATTTATCACAGAGGGTCTAGCAATAGTAATATTAGGATTGGTATAATTAGTAATAGTAATTTCTCGTTGTGGAGTATGATGTATAGCTTGGCCTAAAATTGAAGAGAAATTTTGATGTACAATAGGTCCTGTAATTATCCTTCTGTAATTAGGATTATCAATATAATTATCATAGTGATTTCTATTAGCGAAGGGAGTTTCAGGTATATTACTGAAATGTGTGTATTTTCAGAATAATGCAAGAACAATATCTCTGACGTTGCCAATATCTTGAGTATAACGAAGCAGCAGAGAGAGCGAGCAGACTTTTTTATATTTTATGGAATTTTTAGATAAGTTAAGTATGTAAGTTAAAAGCTCTGAAATCGTCAAAATCCATATTATCTTTTTATATAAAATACCCAGGAACATGTTTTAGAGGCTAGATTTTTTTTGATTAAAAATGACCCTTCCGGAGTTCTAAGAACAATAATTTAGTTTTCTGGTTAAATCAGCACTTGAGAGCTCCAAGAACAATAAATTAGTATTCTGGTTAAATCAGCAATTGAAAGCTTCAAGAATAATAATTTAGTATTCTGGTTAATCGATACTTAAAAAGACCAAGAACTATGATTTGTTTTCTTGCCTAGCTGGAGTCTCCGAAAACTTAATTTCAATGACGAGCATTTTGCTTTTTACGATACATTTTCGTTATATAAAAATATATTGTATAGCTATTTGATATTTTTTTGCTTTGAAATATATCTAGATAATATTTTAGCTTTCTTGTTTAGTAAGTCTCCGAAATCCATTATTGCTAACTGTATAGCACCCGAAATGTGAAGTAAAGTGGAGCATCTAGTTACTATATTGCTTTCTTGTATAGTTTGAGTCTTCAAAATCCATTCCAATCATGAATAAATAAAGTGCAGTGAGTTATCAGGGAGCATTTTTAAGTCGAGCAATATATTGGGAAACATAAAACCCACCAACATGAGCCTGGCAATGGCCAGAAGCAGAGGCAGTAGGCTTTGCACAGAAAGTGCAAGGAACGCGTTTTTTGGCTCTCTGATGGCCTTCTTATATACTTAAGTTAGACTATATAGGATAAAATTTAAATTTAAAAAAAAAGAATATTTAAAGTAATATATATAAATCAGTTAACTATGTATAGATATGGACCTTGTCCAAGATGTGGCAATACATTCGCAACAAACCAAAAATTCAAGTATCATTTAACTGAAAGAAAGCACCCTTGTGCATCTCGAAATATATTACAAGCAACTGTGCCAGTTTCTAGCTCTGAACCCTTGTTTAATTTTGATTCGCAATTTCAAGTGGTAAAAGATCCCAATGCTAGAAAATCGGGCGAGTCTGTTAAACAATGGAAATCGAGATTACGAAAAAAAGTCAAAAAATTAGGTGACAAGGATCGTAGTTAGCTAAAAAATTTGGCCGAAACCAAAGCTCTTTATGATGAATTATTGCAACTAGATCCAAATGCATATTTCCGACCTGCAACAGAAGAAGAAAAGCATGAAGAGCAAGGATTTTTCAATGAATCTGAAATCAAGGAAACAAATCTTCAGCGTGAAACATCTCCAATAGTACAGCCAAAAATTAATGAGTCAGAGACTTGAGGCTATGCCTCTCCTGAAGCTGGTCCAGACCCTTGTACCCAAGCTCATCATAAAGGTAGACTTACTAAATTAGAAGAAATAGTAACTCAACAAACCACACCATTAGATAATATAGAATTGCAACCTGTTCAAGAATTGCCTATTCACG
>CAJVPY010006600.1:0-10374 GCA_910591965.1 Dentiscutata erythropus | reverse complement strand
GTTATAAATAAATAGCTTATCTGTCCCCTTACCTGGATTTGTAGACTATAAGATAACTTTCAATCTTTGGACTGACTATAATAAAGTTTCTACTATGACATTATATGATAAAAAAAAAAATAAAAAAAATATCAACTTGTATGAATTTAAATATCAACTTGTATAAATTTAAATATTAATTTGTATAAATTTAAATATTAACTTGTATAAATTTGAATATTAATTTGTATAAATTTAAATGTTAATTTGTATAAATTTAAATGGCACTTTGTATAAATTTAAATATCACTTTGTATAAAATTAAATGTTATTTTGTATAAAATTAAATGTTATTTTGTATAAAATTAAATATTATTTTGTCTAAAATTAAATGTTATTTTGTCTGAAATTAAATATTATTTTGTTTGAATTTGGTGTTAAAAGATGTATGATTATTGTACTGATGTTGCCAACAAGCTCTATATATGGTAATACCCATATTTAAAAACCTGCTATAGCTTGGTACTTAGCTACCTATGTTTGAACCAATTACATTTTACCTTACTTCTAGACTTATTTCACCAATGTTCAGGCAGAATATATTTTCTCTTACTTCTGCATAGTGCAAACATATATGCCAATTTACAAAAGAAAGACTTCTTTTAAGAGCTGATCCTTTCTTTCAAGCCTATTCCATCTTAAATTTTGGTAATATCTTTCCAAACTCAATCCACTTAAATCCCAGCAGATTATATATATTACCTTCTACTTCTACATAAGACTAACATATATGCCAATATTATGAAAGAAGGTATATTTAAAGAAAATCTCTTAAAGCTCTCTCATAACTGAAAAAAATAGAAATTGTTCTAAAAAAGAAAACAGATCTTAAAAGAGAAAATGAAACAACAAGAAAAAAAGAAAAAGAGAATCTAAACCGATTCTAATATAAATGAAAATAGATGAAACAAGCAGAAAAAAAAAAAAATTAAGCGATCTGAATACACTATTATAACCTGTGCCAAATAATTTAAAAATTATATACCAGATGCAACATTTGTATATCTCTGTTGTAAGACTAAACTTAATATTAAAATTCTCTCTGACCCATTTCCAAATCTTTTTAATAATCTAGTCTATATTTTAAAACCAAGTGCTGCCACTATACTAGGATCCGACTCTCTATATATGGCACCAACAACAACAAAGATCGCAATATTTCTGTAAAGGCGCCATTACTTGGGTACTCATGTTTTAAGCCACTTGGTGCTGCCACAAGGAATTCCTTTTTTGACTGGGACTTGTTCCAGGGCCCATGCAATGTATTCATCTCCAAACATGTGGTTGCTATTAGAAGTGTTAAAAGTTCAAGTTTGCTCAACTCAACTTCAAAGTTGAGTCAAGTTGAGTTCAAGTTAGTTCTGAGTTTAGTTTATATATATTATGCAATGTAAACTCCTTATATATTTTTATGTACTCCTTGTATATTTTTTATATATTTTATACAACTATTGCATATTTTATGCACCCTTTGTATATTTTATGCACCCTTGCATATTTTATGTATATCTTGCATATTTTATACATAATTATGCATAATTATATAAGAAATGCATAAAATATGCAAGGAGTAAAAACTTTGTTCAAAAGTAAACTTAAATTGACTTCAAAAAGTCTTTGCTAAGTTAACCCAAGGACCAACTTCAATGAGACTTTTAATAGCTCTAGTTGCTATCTACCGGTCCATCTGGATTTAGTAAGTAAACAATACTGATCTTTTGAAGGAGGTAAGCCAAATCTCTACTTTTTATAAAAAAATTTTGAAGACCGATGAAAAAATGACAAGAGGTAAAGAGAGACTACTTGAGCTTCAAACCAATTTAAAGGAGTGTGAGTTTTTTTTTCTACAGTCAAAACTTACTGCCCAATATCTGTTTAATATTTTTTTCAGTGAGTAATAAACTCTGGGCTTGTCGGCAGGTAGTGTATGAGAACTACCTCTAAATGACAAGTGCCAAAACTATACAGTGAGTGATAAACTCTAAGCCTGTCGCAAGTAGCATATAAAAACTACTTCTAAATAATAGATGCTAAATTATTGTCTAGTATGTCAAGTGCTAGCTTGTAAGGTCTCTTTTTGCAGAAAATGGTTTTCAGAAAATATGGTTTAAGTGATCGTCGGAAAGAGTTTCCATTAACTATTGATAGTATTAATATTTTTAAAAAATTATTAAAAATTTAAAAACTTTAATATTTTAACTAGATGAATTAATTTGCATATTAAAACAGAACAATTTTATATTTAAAAAGAGCTCTAATGGTTATAATAATATTTTTTTTTCTTATAATATAGAAATTATATATCAAATTAATTATATTAAACAATTCTAATTATGTTAGTTTTGAGAAAAATTTTCTAGCAATACAAATATTTAATATTTTAATAAGTTTGGTAGAATCACTAGTAAGAATAAGCTATATCTAAAAATAAGATACTCTTCTCTCTTAGAGAGAAATCTTAAAAATGTCTTTAACCTAAAAATAAGCCACCTCTATATTTTTTTACTATATGCAAGTAGTTTCTATATATAAAAGTCAAAATAGTACTAAGTAAATCAAATATTAGTTATTTAATGAAAGTTGTTTAAAAGGTGAAAATACACATATTTTAAAAGGTTTAAACAAATCAGAGAAGTTTTTACTAAGATATTTTTACATTTTATATTCAAATATAAAATACAAAAAACAACTTAGTAAAAACTTTTCAATTTGCTTGAAACTTTTAAAATATGTGTATTTTTACTTTATTAAGCAACTAATATCAATTTACTTAGTACTATTGTGATTTTTATATATAGAAACTACTTGTGTTTAGTAAAAAATACTAAAAATAACTAAAAATTGATTATACCTAAAAATAAGCTACTTTATAATTTTTCATATAATTTTTTAGCCAAAAAAGGTAGCTTATTTTCAGCAACATATAGTATTTTCTATTTTTTTAAAGTTTACTAGTACTAGATCTGATTATATTAATATTTTAATTTAGTTTTGTTAGATTTTTTTAATTATATTTTATTGTAATTATTATAATTCATATCTATTATTACTACAGTACAGGCATCTTTAAATCAACATATAAAACATATAATTTTTAAAAGCTTATAAATAAAAAACTAAAGTAGATATTAACAAAATCTCTTTGTAAAATAATAAAATCAAATCTAAAAAACAAAGTTACAAAGTTTATTTTTTTAGTTAAATATAATTTTATTTGGTTGAATTTTTTTAAAGTTAGTATAGAAACCAAAATTTGGCTATATATATATAAAAATATAATAAAATTTTAAAAAATATAATAAAATTTCAAAAACATAATAAATTTTTAAGGTATTAGCCAATTAGAAGTTAGTATTCTATCTCAAATTTAGCCACTTTAATAAAAGTTGTTGGTTTAAGGATGCCCACACTATATAGCTTTACAGGTCTGAAAGATATAATAATAATTTTACTTTTTTGATTTATTATATAGTTTCAAAAGTGTTATTAAAGATCTCTAGTATTAGTAAGAATAATTTTATTTTATTTATTTTATATAAATTTAAGTTCTTATTATTAGACTATATTATATATTATAATACTAGAACACTTGCAAAAATGATTAATATATTATATTGATAGTTTTCAAATGATGATTTATTTTGTGCTATTTATAAAGGATATTAATAGACTTGGAATTTTGCAAAAGTTTTTTCAATAGTTAATCAAAATAATGGATTTTTAACTTGTTAGAGGGCTTCCAGAAATTAACTAATTTATTTTTATTAATAGATTGCCTGAGACCAGACCACCCACCCACATCTAACATCCCATTAGCCAACCAAATTTTATATTTATTTTAAATTTTATATAATAATATATATATAAACTTTAATAATAAATAATTTTTAGACCTGTGGGTCGATAGCATAGCGGTTATGCTCCCAGGTTGCAAATCGGACAGTTGCCGGTTCAATTTCTCCCAATGGTGGATTAATGAAAATTTGAAAACAGAAGTGAAACGCCGCAGGGTATAGGGAACCCGAGATATCTACAGATTGACGTATTCAGAGAATAGTTATTCTGAGAAGTTGTAGCTGTGAAACGAGGCGTGTTAGAACCCCGATTTGGAATAACTGAAGTCATGAAACGTAATGCGAGGCCAAAGTTTAATAAAGATACTACAAGAACTCGTGGCGACACCGAATTGGCTAGTGAAATCCCAGTACAATAGAAAGGTGATCCGACATCTCCGGATGTTGGTGCAGGTGGTCAAATCTGGGTATTCAAAGTGGTACCAGAGGTCCGGACCGAACCCCGTGCAGGAAAAATGTATGCAGTAAACAGCCTTCGGGTTGGGTATATAACTGAAGAGGTTATAGGGTCTTGGCAAGACTTGCCGAAGAAAAAAAAATAAAATAAAATAAATAAATAAATAAATAATTTTGTTTTACTAGTCCAATTTTGATAATTTAACTACTAAAATGATTCTCACAGAGTAGAAATACTGACAAGCCCAAAATTATTAAAATCCAATCACAGGATCTAGAGATCAGAATAGATTTGTATATTATTATATATACTATACTATATATTACTATATAATAGTATATATAATTATAACTCTTTTTAACGATTATCTGTACCAAAAATCTAAACACATTTTTTGTAAAAAACACAATAGTGTTTAGTAAAAATGGAGCTATAAGTCGGCAGTTGTTATTTAGAGGTAGTTCTTATATGCTACCTGCTAACTTCTTCAGAGTTTATTACTCACCGCTTGCATGGCACTTGTCGTTTAGAAGTAGTTTTCATATGCTACTTGCCGACAAGCCCAGAGTTTATAACTTACCAAAAAGAGAGTATAGGTGTCTCACTTCTTTCTTAGAAAAAAGTTTAGGTGTTGTTGAGTCTTTGCATAGATATAACTACTTTTTTTGAATACAAGTGGTTTCTCACTAGGTGTTTTTCACTCAGCCAGTCTTCTCCAAAATTTTCAACAAAAAGTGGGCAATTTGGCTTACCCCTTCCAAAAAATCGGCATTGTTTATTTCTCAAATTTGGATATACCCAGGAATGCAACTACATGCCTTGTTTATCAGTGGATACAATATGCAATATAATCTATAGATACGGGATTTCCATGTGACTGGGATCAGATCTCTGGCATAAGAGGCATCTGGAGGTGGCCGGTAGTCAGATAATAATTTGTTAGATTTTATAATCAAGATATACAAACGTTGCAGTTGTTATAAAATTTTTTCTTAAACCTAGTATAGGTTATAGTAGTATATTTTTCTTTCGTTTCATTTGTACTATTTCTTGATAAAGGTAGTTTTTTATTTGTTGACTCTTAGCTTTTTTCTTTATTTTTATTTTTTTATATTTTATTATACCCCTTTTTATTTTTTCTTTAAAATTCTCTCTTCATTCTATTTGTTTTTTTTAGTTAGTTTTATGTTTTGTCTTCTTGGTATTATCGGTGGTTTTGAATTAGATATAAGATCATCACTTTTTTTTGCTCTCAGTAAAGAAAGAGAAAAAGCTTTGATAAGCTGACAAAGTTTATCTAACTTGTATACAGGTTGGTGTGACAAGTCACATATAGGCACATTTATCGCAGCTGGGTAATGTTAGGCTCATAATCGCAAGACTCACTGTTATGGTTATGAATGATAATATATTGTTTAAGAGAGTTCAACTCTTATCTAAATATAGTCTTAATAAATTGAGCACTGGCAAAACTATCAAAGAATTTAAAAAAAAAAAAAAATAGTATATATAATAATATACAAATCTATTCCAATTTCTGGATTCTGTGATTAGATTTTGATGATTTTAGGCTTTTTAGAATCTCCACTCTGTGGGGATTATTTTAGTAGTTAAATTATTAAAATTGGATCAGTATAACAAAGGTTATTTATTATTGAAGTTTAATATCAAATTTATAATTAAGAAAATTACAAATAAGAGTTCAAAACTGAAAATAATTACAAATAAGGGTCCAAAATGAAAATAATTACAAATAGAGGTCCTATTTTTGAAAATTATTACAAATAAGGACCCAAAAAAATTTTGCACTCAAATAGCTATAATCAAGCCCCATCGATCAATGACTCGAATATGACACATAATATGGTCATTAATTATCAACCGCATAAGAAATGTAATAATAATAAATTAATAATTTAAATATAAATTCAAATGCGTAATAAAAAATGCTAAACATATCTTTAAAAAACTTGCTTAAAACAATTACTATGTTAGATACATTACAAATTGACAATACTTTTACTAGTATGAAAAATATTTGCTCAGCCTTGATCAGTTACTCTGTCAAATTCTCTTCACTTTATAAGTTTAGAAATAACAAACTAAACAAGCTATTTGCTGTTTGTTTTATGAATGAAAATAGTTTATACCCTTTTACTGTTTCAGCTAACAAGCACAAAGAGGTTTTATTCATAACTCATGATCCAACTTGTCAAACTTTATGGAATTATTGACCAGTTGATGCAGAACTATGTGTTCTTGATAATGAAATTTTGCCGCCACCTACAATTAAAGCAGGATGGCTATGAAAAACTCAGTTGCATAGTCATGGAAAAATGGCACCAGAAAATCAGATTGCTTGCAGAAAATGTAATAAAAAAGTCATAATTCGTGTATATGCAGTCGAATACTTAGAAATAGAAAATAGTATGTGTATTTTATTTAATATTAAATAGTTTCTATAACACATAATTAGGCTTACGTAGTAACATTCAAAATTGCAATTTATTTATTTTTTAATGAATTCGATATAACGAAATACTAAAACGTTTAATCAATCATGACGCTATTATGTTTAAACCAGCTTTCTAACAATATATTTGGGCCGGTCCCTTATTTGTAATAATTTTCAAAAATCGGGCCTCTATTTGATTATTTTCAATTTTGGGCCCTTATTTGTAATTTTCTCAAATTTATTCACCTGATCTGCATGATATCTCGATCGACTGATAATAAATCTATCTTCGCATATTTTGTATATCGAAAGAGTTTTTAATTGATTTGATTGGTCAACAATCACGTTTAGATCTAACTCATGATTTTCTGAGTTTCTGCTATGCATCAAAAGGTTTTCTACAATGCTATACATTTCCTAGTATAGTAATCAAAACGTGGTATGCTTGATTATCGATAAAAGAAATCGCAAAGCAACTAATTTATTAAGTAAATAAATGACACAGATTATCATGAAATCAGTTCACCGAGGCCTTGATTTGAAAATATAAGCCCTACCTATACTCCTTTATTGATAATTCAGAATATTATAGATTTACTTAAAACCCATCCATCCAAGAATTTATGATAGTGCATGATGACTTGAAAGAGATTTTAATTGTGGAAAATATTCGGATTGCAAACGCTTTAACACTTCAAAGGCTTGTGTCAATCATGTGATCCTTGGAAAGTATGTATTGTGGTTGTGATGTTTTCTAACAACCAATTATTTCATTCACACATAGAGATTAAAGTACAATAGTATTGAAGCGAAGAAGCCGCAATTAAAATCAGAAGTAAAAACCGAAAAGGTATATACATGTAGTAACTAATTGGCAGTGTGGTGTGTAGAAATTAAGTTCTTGTGCAAGTCACGTCCAAGTTAGCGTAGGTGCGCCACTTACTCGAGTAATAACTATCTAGTTGTTCAAAGAAGTAGGTTCGCTAGCATTGGTCTTTGCTAGACTTGATGGCTTAACGAGGGTAAATCCAAGCTACTGCCAACTTTTTATAGTTCATTATTTGTATGTGTTGTAGTTGTGACATTTTCTAACAGCCAATTATTTCATTCACATATGAGGCAAAGAAATTGCGATTAGTATTAGAAGTAAAGCCAGAAAAGGTACATAAATGTTGTAAATAATTGGCAGTGTGGTGTGTAAAAATTAAGTTCTTGCGCAAATCACGTCCAAGTCAGCGTGGGTGCGCCACTTACTCGAGTAATGACTATCTGGTTGTTCAAAGAAGTAGGTTCACTAGCATTAATCTCTGCTAGACTCGATGGCTTAATGAGGGTAAATCCAAGCTACTTATTTCGTATACTACCTGCCACTTTTTATAGTTCATTATTTGCATGTGTTGTGGTTGTGATATTTTCTAACAACCAATTATTTTATTCACATATGAGGCGAAGAAATTGCAGAAGTAAAACCTGAAAAGGTACATACATGTTGTAAATAATTGGCAGTGTAGTGTGTGGAAATTAAGTTCTCGCGCAAGTCACGTCCAAGTCGGCGTGGGTGCGCCACTTACTCAAGTAATGACTATCTGGTTGTTCAAAGAAGTAGATTCGCTAGCATTGGTCTCTGCTAGACTCGATGGCTTAACGAGGGTAAATCCAAGCTACTTATTTCATATACCACATGCCAACTTTTTATAGTTCATTATTTGTATGTGTTGTGGTTGTGATTTTTTCTAACAACCAATTATTTCATTAACACATAGGACTTAAAGTACAATAGTACTGAGGCGAAGAAATTGCGATTAGAAAACCGAAAAAGTATATGCTAGAATTGCAGGTGAAACTAATCTTCAATGGTGCA
The DNA here is from genome assembly GCA_910591965.1 of Dentiscutata erythropus. Classification (NCBI taxonomy): domain Eukaryota; kingdom Fungi; phylum Glomeromycota; class Glomeromycetes; order Diversisporales; family Gigasporaceae; genus Dentiscutata; species Dentiscutata erythropus. The sequence continues at coordinate 1,768 of CAJVPY010006600.1, read as the reverse complement.
CTAGGAGAAACTGGTGCACCGATAATGAAACTAGATTTATAGATAAAACTACTCTTCAATGATGTACCAATGGTGCACCAGTTTTTTGGTGAAATTAATTAGTTTCACCTGCAACTCTAATACATGCATGTGGTAACTAATTGGCAGTGTGGTGTGGAAATTAAGTTCTCGTGCAAGTCACATCCAAGTCAGCATGGTGCACCACTTATTCGAGTAATGACTATCCAGTTTTTCAAAGAAGAGGTTCACTAGAAGTAACTTTCGGGAATTGAGCAACAACCATGCTTGAGCTATTTCATTTTATGATTACTATTAAAACTTTTATAAAAATTTATAATATTTTAAACCTATAGTATTTGTTATTTTTTATTTGATATTTTAAACCTACAGTATTTGTTTATTATAAATTTTATTTCTATACCTCAAAAATGTACTAAGTAATTAGCCCCCTAAATAAAATTTAACTAATCAAACCCTAAATTTTTAGCAAAAAACTACTGAAGTTCCTTTTTTTAATCATTGATATATATCTTATGATCATCATAGTATTTTTACCCACCTGGTGAGATTTAGTAAAATTCCCAAAAATTTGTATTGGGGAAGTAAAATTGGTTATCACCAAATTGAGTCCTAATTTTATACATCAGTTGTGGTTAGACATATAAAATACTGTCTTCAATTGGTAAACTAGATTACTCCGCCTTAGCGCAGTTACAACAAAACTATCGTTTAGTTTTTCTTCAAAAAAAAAAAAAATTCAAAATAATTATTAAGCGAAAGTTTATGTGCTTTCAAATTCTTTTTGCTACTACTGTAGGAAAAAAAAAAACGAAATAATCTAAGAAATATTATATTTATGACACCATGTTATATATAACACCCTATTATTTTGATAATGTAGGTAGCTATCCCACAAAAAATTTTCCAGGTTTGTTTTCTAAGTACAGAAGTAAAAATTGCATATAAAATTAAAGCCGCGTTATAGTTAGGGTTAGGGTGAGAACAGCATAGAGTATGGGTTTGGGTTGTTTTATTAGTAAAATTTCATGAGAAACATTTTTAATTAGGCCGTAGAAGGTTGTTTCATAATTAAAATTTAAAGCTATTTGTTTTTTTTGTAAAAAAGTGAGTTTGCTTCGATTTTTATGTTACACCTAATCCTGAAATTCATATTACAGGAGATGGAAAATTTTTTGTGGAATAACTAGGGCTTTTTGTTTAGATTATACTGCTGCAACTAAAGGCTAGGGTTAGGTTTAGGGTTAGTCTAGTGTAAAATTACAAGAGGAGCATTTTTTCTTAGCTACACAACAGGGTTACTTTAGTGAATTTTTGAAATAATTAAGATTTTTAAAAAATTCTATATAAAGTGTTATATAACATGGTATTATAGATATAATTATTCATAATCTAATATTAACAAAAATAAGTACTTCTGTTATAAAAAATTTTATAAATAGTATTTTATTTTCAGAAAAATAAAATTTTGCTAAGATTGTAGTGGTTTAGTCGTCACCCTCTCCAAGTGGCAGGTCTAGAGTTCAAATCCTACAGACGACGAATTTTAAAAAATAGCCTGTGTTACGGTTTACGGTTGTCGATTATCGGTTGGATCTAGAAATTTGTAATCTCAGTCATACCATCTAGTTATAGGAGCTTTGGCGCAATAAATCCTAGGAACCGGAATAACTGAAAACCCATTTGGCAAGTCCTGAGTTTGGAGGTAGTAGTGATCTATGACGGTATCACAGGAGGGCTGAATTCGAAC
>CAJVPY010006599.1:0-10374 GCA_910591965.1 Dentiscutata erythropus | reverse complement strand
ATTAACTGTAAAAACTTTTATTACAAAACTTATAAACTGTAACTAAAACACAATATTTTGTTAAAAATTTTGGTACAAAATTTACAAGCTATAGCGGTGACACACAGTATGTATAGGAATTATAGTCATGATTTCTATAACCTACGTATTGTAAAAAATTTTGCTACAAAATTTAAAAACTACTACGGTGATATAATTATAATGTATGTAGCTAAAGTTGAGTTAGTTTGTGGTTGGAATTACATTCATAAATTCTATCATGATTTATTGTAAAAAATTTTGGTACGAACTTGTTGTCATGACACAGTTTGGATTACAGTTGTGAATTCTATAGTATTACTTACTGTAAACATTTCTGTTATGAAACTAGGTTAAATTAGTTTGTATTGCAATTATAGTCATAAATTCTATTATGATTTGCTGTAAAAAGATTCTTTTACAAGCTGACAACTGTGGCAGCGCATTATGTAGTTAAAGTTAAGTTAGTTTTGTAATTAAATTACAGCTATAAATTGTTTGCTATAAAAATTTTGGTGCAAAACTGACATTGTACAAGCAAATGAAAAACTACCTGCTGATGAGCAATTAAAACATAGTGAATTACTTAGTCAGGTAAAATTTATTTAAAATATTGTATACAGTATGTACAGTTGTCCTCCCATACAATCACACAGTTGGGCACATAGTAACTTTTTTTTAAAATGTGCTTATAGAGGAGTTGTGCTTATATGGAGGCTTTTTCTTATAAATTAAATTATATTTTAGTCCAAATAAAAATGTGATTACATATGATGTGATTATATGGGAGGTGACTATATGGAGGGACGACTGTATATAATTTTTATAAATTTTTATTTAAAATTATATAAATTTCAGGTTATGACAATACTCTTAACTGGACATGAAACAACTAGTACTGCTCTAACTTGGGTATTATACTATCTCGCAAAAAACCCTGATATTCAGGATCGTCTTCGTAAAGAAATACTTGATGTATTTACAGATTGTAATCATTGTCCTACTTTTGAAGAAATTGATCAATTGGAATATTTAGAATATGTTTATAAAGAAACTTTAAGGATTGTTCCACCTGGTATGGTTTAATATCACTTTATATTTTAATTTATTTTAAATTAAATAATTCGTTTATTCTATTTATTTATTTCTGTTTTATTTTATCTCTATTTTAAAGTGCCTACAATCATGCGTTATAATGTGAAAGATGAAATGATGAATGGTTACGTTATTCCAAAGGTAGTTCCCTAAGTAGCTTTTCACATTTCAATTTTATGCAATATATTTTTTAGTAATATTAGTATACAGTATATTGTAAATTTTTTTTTTAGGGAACTCCATTGGTGATTCCTATCTACGCAATCCATCATGATCCCTTAATTTGGGGTAACGATGCTGAATGTTTTAATCCATCTCGATGGCTTGCTCCAGAAATAAAATCAAAAGTAACAAATAGTACTTTCTTGCCTTTTGGTGCTGGTCCAATGAGTTGTTTAGGAATGAAAATGGTTCATTTAGAACTTAAAATTATTGTGTCTATAATTATCAGAAATTTTAAGTTTAGATTAGTTGAAGGCTTTACTTTTGAAATGATGACTTTTAATCTTGCTTCTAAAGCTGTTCATGGAATGGATTTATTTGTTTCAGAAGTAGATTATTAAATCTTTTTTCTAAACTATATTAAATTCTTGACTTTAAGCCATATAAAAAATATGGTACAAGGTTGCGCTCAGGTTGTGCACATGACGGTTCGGATAGCTACTCCAGAATTCAAAGATTCGCCAACGCCAATATTTAATAAATTGCTTATCAAACCAAAAAATGGTATAAACACCAAGAAAAAAAACAGAAGAATGGGCAAGTTGGGATTTATTTCAAAATTAGGCCCGGCCCAAATTCAGCTGATGCAACTCATTAAATCAACTATTTTCAAGACAGTAAATATAGATTCTTCATTATCATAATTAGCATTTGCTATAGAAATATCGCTTATTTTATTTACTACCGTAGCAGTTTATATGTAATTACTTAATGTTATATTTTTGTTTTTTTTTTTGCGAATAAATAGTTATAGATTTTTAGACTCAATACACATACAACAATTTTATTTGATCCTAATACTGATTATAGTAATCATATGAACATATATTTATAAAAGAAACTTTATTCAGTAATTATTCAATCGTTCACACTAACGCAAAAATAAGTAATTGATATTTTTAGCAAAATTCTTAAGCAACTGCAATCAATTTTAATCACATCACTAATAAATCACTTATATTTTTCTACGAAAAATATGGAACAAGTAAAACATTTATATTAAACATGAATTTCATTTATATTTTCAATAATTTAATTGCTTAATGCTCACTTTGTCTATCATATAATTGCTTAATGCTCACTTTGTCTATCATATACCAAATCAAGTTCAATTTGTGAAAATTTTATTTATTCCAAAAATTTAAAACTTTTAGGATATCATTTTTCAAAGCATATCTGCTAATGCTGTTTCTTCAAATCCAATATTATTACTCCAAATATTTAAAATATTTGAGTGTTGTTTTTGTTAAGTGCATTTGCTAATGTTTCTTCGTCTTCTGATTTAAAATTATTACAACCAAAATTCAAAGAAGTTAGAGTTGTGTTCTTACGAATTGCATCTGCCAATGCTTTTCCTACTTCTGATCCAAGATTATTATTATAAAGATCCAAAGAAGTCAGTATAGTGTCATTGCACAGAACATTGGTTAATGCTTTTCCACCTTCTGATCCAAGATTATTAAAGCTAAGATTCAAGAAAGTCAGTGAGGTGTTTTTACAAAGTGCATCAGTTAATGCTTTTCCACCTTCTGATCCAAGATTATTAGCGCTAAGATTCAAAGAAGTCAGTGATGCATTCTTGCAAAGTGTAATTGCTAATGCTTTCCTTCTTTTGGCCCAAGATTATTACAACCAAGATTCAAAGAAGTTAGCATAGTATTCTTGTAAAGCGCATTTGCGAATGCATTTAATCCTTCTGATCCTAGATTATTATCATAAAGGTCCAAAGAAGTCAGCGTAGTATTCTTGCAAAGTGCGTCGGCTAATGCCTTTCCACCCTCTATTCCAAGATTATTACTCAAAAGATTCAAAACTTTCAGGGTGTTGTTCTTGCAGAGTGCAATTGCCAATACTTTTCCTCCTTCTGACCCAAGGTTATTACAACCAAGTGCTTTTGTTAATTCTGTTAAGTTTTTTAATCCGCACTTATGATTAGAAAGATCCCAAGTCGAAGCACTTCTTTGATCTTCATCACTATGCTGGTTATTTTCGAGAATTTCTTCATAAAGTTCTAGTGCTTTGAGAAATTTACCTTGTTTAAAACATTCATGTGCTTCATTTCTCTTATCCTTAAGTATATTGTTCTCAATTGACGCTGCAATATTTCTTGGAGGTAATATGGTATGTGAGATAACACGAGGAGGTAAAACAGTTGAAGTAATAGCTCTATTTGGCGAAATCAATTTTGACAAAATATCTCTCCACAAATTAGGTTCAAAGATTTGCTGGTATGGATATAACTTGTCAATAAAATCTTCATTAGCAATTTGAAAGAATCGGATATGGGGCATACAATTTTCGAGTGTAGTCTTTAAAGTTAAAAAATCTTCATTAGACCATTGTGCAGGATTAGAATTAAGGTTAAAGTTTTGAGCAATTCCCCATCTAATAACTTGATCCCAAATTTTTCCTTCATCCATATTTAAATTGTCAAGTTTTAAAAGAGTGACCAAAGTACTTTCTGGAAGATTAACGTAATCTTCAGAATCAAAAATAGTACTTGGATATTTCGCTATAATATCATTACAGAACTGTAGTAAATCTTTAAAATCGTCACCTTCATAGCTTATTTTATAAACATCAGCAAAATTCCGACGCATCCATGATGCATTATTCTTAATCAATTCTACTTGCGCAGCATTACGCAATTCTTCAAGACCAAATTCATTAGCAGTAGTTAAAAGATCAAAGATTGTAGGCGCATCAATTTTATTGAATAGGACAATGCCACCGTAAATATATCTAAGTTAAAAAAAACCCTTAGATCGTATTTAATAATTATAAATTTTGTGACAATAATATAATAACATACTTAATAATAATTTCAAAAATAGCAACAGAAATATGTGGTATACTGATTTTTTTAACATTCATTTCATTGTAAATTGTCTTATCCAGCTCTTCACGAAAATAAAAACATCGAGAGTTCAATATAATCGAATGGGCCTTAAATATTTGGTGGTCTGGCATTTGACCGACTTCAATTAATACGTTATAATCTTTTTCATTTTCAAGAAGATTTGTTAAATCGTTAGAAAGTTTTTTAAAATGTTCTGTAGCCATTTATGCAGCAAAATATAAAGTTTAATGAGTTTGACAGCTAAAATTACTCGATCACTATGAAATCGCATGCTTGATAACACCCTTACTAAAATAGTGATACTTGTCTAAAAATGGGCCTCCTAAAAAGGAAACAGCTAATCATTCCGGATTGGCCTGACTCTAATTCCGAATACATCAAAAAAAAAAAAAAAAAAAAGCGAAAATACTAAATACTAGCGCTTAAATCAATCTTTGTGCACTAATTAAAATGGCGGGAGCGAAATTTTACATATAATAGGCAAAATCTATTACTATAGCTTTTAATGCCAATATCCTAACCTCAAACTTCTATCTTTACGCATTTAGTTTATTTACAAAGTTTGTATTACCGGCGCACAATGTAACGGGTTGTTATTATTTATTAGTGTAACAGTTTCCGAAATACTATAAATGTTCTACTCGATAGCTGCTCGAGTGAGTATCGAGGCATCGAATCTATTCGTCCGATCGAACAAGGCCCGATAATGATCACATGTTTGATCGATTGATCGACATGGCGATCAGTGATGTCAGTAGTGTCGTTAGTAAGCAGGTGGTAATTGAGTAAATATGAGGTAATTGAGTAATATGGAAATAATTGCGTAAGTATGTAATAATTAGCAAGTATAAGGCGTAAAAAGACATGTGATTAGAACTCTTGATTACCGCCACGGATATCTACTAACTGAAATTTTTATACGAATTTCACTTATCATGGGGGTGGCATATAAATACTTAAGCGAGGCTTTTTAAATATTTAACTCTTCTGGACTATCAAAGTCATCTTTATTTAAGGTAAAACTTCAGATCTTCAAATATATTTTCTTTATTATCTAATTTTCTAACATACGTGTCTGCCTTATATGCCAATATGCACTATCTGCTCTACGTCATATAATAATCTTTAGTCTTAATAAGGTATTTAGTCTATATGTTTTTGCAAATATATTTTGACACACATTTTAAAAGAATACACTGGTTTTTTTAAAAAAAAAATTGTGGGTAAGAGTTTCTATTACTTGAATGTTAACTAAGAACGTTCTAAAAATTTCCAATAAGATTTAAGTTGAGCTTTTGGCGGACTATATTATGAATAATAAATAATAAATTTGTTAAAAAATGATAATTTTTCTGTATATTTATTAATTTATTTTAAATATAATATTTTATTATAAATAAATACGAGGTCATTAACTGAAAAAAATAACAGAAATAGAAGTAGACTTAGTTTGCTAAATAAATAACATATACCAAAATATTGTAAATATCGTAAATGGTTAATATAACTAATACATATTTAGTACACACAATTTCAAACTAAAATAAATCTTATGATTGCCATGTCTCAGTAGATTGAACACCGATTTTAAGAATAATATTAGAAATAAAAAAAAACAATTTATGAGAATCACAGTGATATTGGATAAGGCTGTACTTATAGGCATGGAAAACGTGCCTCTGGCCCAAGGTATTTCGCCTATAATTTTTCTTGTGCTCCCATCATAAACACGGGTTTATACTTGGCAGGAATTTGTATTCCTTTACCAATATATTTCTCGAGATTCGAATATATAGAATATGGGAATGGTATTTCCTTTGGTGCCGAAACATCATCTAATCTCGCCATTTGTTCAGGTGTCAATCTATTTATTTAATGATCAATGTAGATGATAAGTAAAGGCTCAATCTAATACGGAGATAATGGGATTTTATAAAAGTTTACTTGAATTCAAGGGCTTTAAGATTTTCAACTAATTGGGCTTTTGTTCTAGCACCAATAAGAGGCGAAGTAATACCAGGCTTTTGTGAGATCCAATTCAATGCGACCTTTAATTTTTTTTTAAAATATAAATAAATAAATAAATATAATACCGTAATAGAATTATGAAATGTAATAGATTATGAACAATTTAAATCATGAACCTACCTGAACAGGTGTTCTTTTGATTTCAGCAGCAATAGCTGTAACTTCATCAAGAATTTTCCAGTTTTGTTCATTTTCTGCTGATCTTTTAATTGAGTTAATGCGCTGACTTTTCATATTATCCGGTATTTCTAAATTGGCGACTGATTCCCTAGTGTATTTTCCGGTCAAGAACCTAAATAAAAATATAAAAATTAAAATATAAACCAGTGTAGGTCAATCCATGCATAATACACAAACATCCAAAAAAAGGATTTAAAGATTACCCTTCAGCAATACATCCCCAAGGAATAATTCCAACCTTTGTGGCAAAATTAACAAGTTAGCTATGATACTATCACCAGATTTTGAAAACCCGCATTCAATATTCAACGAACATATCAAAAAATAATAACAAATATTAAACATATTTACGTACGTCAAGTTCAGCACAAGCATTTTGTATTTCACATTCCAATGATCGATTTAATAAATTATATCGCGTTTGTAATCCAATAAATTGACTTATATGAAATGAACAAGTTTTGTTAATTTCATCGTTATAATAAGTAAAAAATACACATTATATATGGTATTACCTCCAACCACGTAACTCAGCCATCGTATTTGCACGACTAACTACCCATGCTGGTGCATCGCTAATCGCGATATAGAGTACCTGTAAAAATTTATATTAAATACCAATTATTAATTATATAATTCATATTATTATTAGATATCAAATAGCCTACTTTGCCACTTCTAACAACATCATCTAAAGATCGCATTACTTCTTCAATAGGAGTACGAAATTCCCAAGCATGAACATACATAATATCAACATATCCAGTGCCCAGTCGTTTAAGGCTTGCGTCGAGACTTTCGACAAGAGATTTGCGGTGATTTCCACCTTTAAATCAAACTTTTTTTAGAACTTACATCGGGTATATAATCTTATAAATTAGTGATAAAATTACCAGCATTTGGATTGTATCTGACATTTGGATTTAAAGCGGTGGCATTTTCTTTAAAAATTACAAATAAATGGGAAATATATAACAAAAAAATTTTATAGCTAAGCAATAACCAGATTTACATACCAGTATATTTGGTGGCGATTACGACTTGAGAACGTTTATCAGCAATATATTCTCCAAGAAATTGTTCACTCTTTTTTTGTTATATAACTAAAGTCAGCACACATATACTAGAGAATATATGAAACCATAATATAATATTACCTCGCCAAAGTTGTATGCGTTAGCCGTATCTAAAAAATAGAAAACACTATGAGTTTAAGATCGTTATATAATGATATGTATTCTAAAACTAGGTCATTAATCTGTCTGCAATAATTGTAAGTCGATTTTGTATACATGTTTTTTTTTACTAGTCTTTGTCAATAAAAAATTATAGGAAAGTGATTTTTCTTCAATTAATAAATTTCATTAGCTTTTAAATTAGGTTTGAATTGTGAATAAAATTTGATTTTTTTCTTAATTAGTCTCAAAATTAATGCAAAGACTGGCAAAAAATGATTAAATGTAAGCTTTTTTTGTAAAAGGAACAAATGAAAACCGAGATCGATTGTTGCAGGTCCGATTAACGTTAGAACATATTTAATTTACCAAAGAAATTTCCGCCTTTTTCATAATAATAGTCGAAAACCTTCTTAGATTCTTCATAATTCGAACCTACACCCTATTCAATGTGCGTAAAATAAATTAAATATTTGTAAATGCTTATAATTTTCTTGCCGAGAGAACTTAATATTTCAAAGAAAAGTCTTACAAATTTTTCTCCAAAAGTCTTGAATTGAAATCGTCATAAAAAAAAAAATTAGTTTAAAAAGATTAACGATGACAGTATTAGGAATTAAAAGTTATACCAATGCGCCAAGGCATAGAGGCGAAACCCTCAAACCACTACGTCCTAAAAGAACATAATCGTCAAGAGCCCCAATGGTTTCTTTAATATCTGTTGAATCTTGAGCCATTTCGTTTTTTTTTTTTCACACATACTAAAAAAAACTTCACGAAGATTGACTCAATTTATAAAATTTGTAAACTTCTACGTATGTCTGTACGTACGTATAAGTGTTCGTATGCGCGTGAATACGTACGTTCTTACGTACGTATATACGTACGTTGCATCCTGTATATTCGTACGTACGTACGTATGTATTTGCATACGTACACACTTATGTACGTACGTACGTACGTACGCACGCACGTAGCATAATTGCAATAAAATTTTCTTTTTTCACGCCCACTATACAGTGACCAAAATTGGAATAGTACATATGTACGTAATTAGAAACTGTGACACGTACGTACGTACCGTAATTTGATAAATTACGGAACCTAAAATCCCAGACCGTCACACACGTTTATTGACTATTTGCCTTTCTGTGACTTATTATTTAATTAACAAAGTTAATATAATTCATCATTTCTGCACGATCGGTATATCCAGAATAGGCAACTTTATTATTATTAGCGCTTAAAAATAATTGTTAGCTTTTGGTGTTACTTTTCTGGGAAATAATTGATTTTCTTCAAGTTAGCTACTTTTGGTAATTTTAGGTTTCACAAATTTCAACCGATTGTAAGATACTCTATCTATATGCACTAGTGCTAGCAGCACTTCGAAGCACTGCGCAGCGCTAGCGAAATAGCGCTCAAATTTTTTCGTTTGTCGAACAGCTGTTGAATATATGCGATTTAAAAAGGGAACAAAAAAAAAAAATCTCTCAATTTACATACTATGAAATTACCAATTTAGAAAATGATTCGAATAAATAATCCATTATTGTCTTAATTTGTTTGATTGAAATTTTGGTAACTTATGCTTCTAGAGTTATACATGAATGGCAAAAATATAGACGATTTATGTCAAAACTGACTGATGAATTTTTTCATAATTTTCGCCATTGCTTTTTACTGTTGATTTCATAATTTCTAAAACACTTAAATTTGCTGAATGATTTTTTAGCTGGTTTTGATTAAGGGTATACTCAAGCATCTCAATCAATTAATTAGATAATAATCATGGGAACACTCAAGCATTTCAATCAATTAATCAGATAATAATCATGGGAACACTCAAACATCTCAATAAATTAATTAGATAATAATCATGGGAACACTCAAGCATCTCAATCAATGGCGACATTTATAGAATTAAATGCTTGAGTGTACTCTTTTTATTTTTTATAATCTTCTCTACGCCTCCTAAAATCAAATAATAAAATTTTTTATTCAACCATCTATCGAAGCTTCAACTTCAGTTTCACTGGCTTCACCTCTTAATGATTTTACCAATTAATTTTGTTGCAACAGTAATAGAATCAACTTATGGAGTCGTTGGCAAAATTGCTTTGTGAAAACAAGTAAATTTTTTAATATAGGCTATCTATAGTAATCTGCATTTGCTATTTCGCATTAAAAGTATCATTGGTAATGTGAAAATTCTTTTTACGAAAAAATTACTGTATAACCTTCATTATCCATTAAATCTAGAAAAACATCAGCCCAAAACCTTAAATTTTTGGGTCATCTTTGCTGAAATTATTAAATTTAGTGAACGAAAAACGAAAAGTATTATTCATTATAGTTTGATTAAAAATTAAAAGATGAATTACATTTATTGCGTTTATATCAAGACATTGATTATTTGCTTTAAAAGCTTCAAGTATTAAAAATAAATTGTCTATTTATTTAGATCGGATTGAAATTTATTGAGAATTCATGTAAAAAATGCAAAAGTAATGCTTGAGCGACCTTTATCAACGATAAATTTTGAAGAAAAAAAAGATGGTATGTTGCTCGCTAACCTGTTCATCGAAATGACAGCTCACTTGGTTAAATTATTCAATTCTGATTATTAAAAATTTGCCTCCAATCCATTAAGTGAGGTACTTGTGACACTGGGGATGGCGATATACTATGTAAATCAAAACTATATGCAGTTATATAATAAAATTTATTAACGAAAATTTTTAGCTAAGTAATAATTTTATAATAATTCTTGCAAATTTAAATAGATGCACAGCC
>CAJVPY010006598.1:0-10377 GCA_910591965.1 Dentiscutata erythropus | reverse complement strand
ATATTATTTTATATAAAAAAAAAATAATTCTCTAATTTCTAACCCTAACCCTAAAAATAATTAGGGGTGGTGATGATTACCACTGGTGATTTTAAGTATATTTCTTTTTTATATGTTTAATTATTTTATTTTATTTTATTTTTAATTATATTTTATTTTTTTATATATTTTTTTGCATGTTTAATTTATTTATTTTATTTTATTTTTTAATTATTTTGTTTTATTTTTTAATTAATTATTTTACGATTGTATTCATTACACGATACGTTACACAAATTTGTTACACAAATATGTGATTCGAATTTCGTGTAACTGAGCTATTTTTGTGGGAATACAAATTATTTGCTTCGATACTTAACAAAATTTCAAACTCCAATTAGGTGGAGTTTGAATTTTGTCAATTTCGCGGGAACGCGAAAGAGCAAAAGTCACGTGACCTCGCCACTTGATCGGAGTTTAAAATCTCTGATCTAATTGAGGTCCCGTGAAATACCCTCAAATTTGGGTAGTGGCGAAGAATTTTAAAATTTAAGAATTTTTTTTTTTTAAAAGGTGGGTGGGTGGAGGAGGTGGTTTCGAAGAATTTCAAAGATTTTTTTAAAGGGTGGGTGGAGGTGGTGGTGGCGAAGAATTTTGAAAACTTTTAAAAGGCGGGTGGGTGGGGGAGGTGGTGGGCCTAAGAATTTTAAAAAATAATTTTTTTAAAAAAAAAAAAAAAAAGCAGAATGGTTCATATATTTTTGCCTGCTTTGCAGACAAAAACATATGAACCGTCCTGCTTATAAAAAATTAGTGACTGAGACTTGCCAAATAGTAGAGGGTGAACTAGCTCTTAAGACCCGGTTGGTGACCGGGTTCGAATTTCTAATTTTTTGCTAATTCTTAGGCCTCAACATTATTAGTTTATAAGACCCGGTTAGTGACCGGGTTCGAGTTCCTAATTTTTTGCTAATTTTTAAAACTTAATGTTATTAACTCTTAGGCTTCTATATTATTAGTTTATTAGACCCAGTCCTTGACCGGGTTCGAGTTTCTAATTTTTTGTTAATTCTTAGGCCTCAATGTTATTAATTTTTAGGCCTTAATATTATTAAGTCTTAGAACCTAGTCATTGCCAAAATTTGAGTTTCTAATATTCTGCTAATTCTTAGATATCAATATTATAATATTAGCTCTTAAGACCTGGTCATTGCCTGGGTTCAAGTTTCTAATTTTTTGCTAATTCTTAGACTTTAATATTATTAGTATTTAAGACCCAAGCATTGTTTCAAGTTCAAATTTTTAATTTTTTGCTAATTCTGAGACCTCAATATTATTAGCTCTTAGAACCTGATCATTGCCAGGGTTGAGCTTCTAATTTTTTCTAATTTTTAGGCCTAAATTACATTAGCTTTTAAAACTTAGCTTTGTCTGAGTTTGCATTTTTTTGTAATTAAGCCTGATTTTGGTTCAAATGGACTTGAAGTGAGTTCATATGAACCTGACATGGGTCAAATTAACCTGACGTGGGTCAAATTAACCCAATGTGAGTTTAAATGAAACCGAAGTAGTTTAAATGAAACCGAAGTAGTTCAAATTAACCCGAATTGGGTTCAAATTAACCCGAATTAGGTTCAAATTAACCCAAATTGGGTTCAACGAACCCGAATTTGGTTCAACGAACCCGAATTGGGTTCAACGAACCTAAATTGAGTTCAACGAACCTGAATTGGGTTCAAAACCCGAATTGGGTTCAACGAACCCAAATTCGGTTCAAATGAACCCAAATTCGGTTTAAACGAACCCGAATTTTGTTACACATACTATCTTTTCCCCTCCCACCTTTCTCTCCTCTCTCCCTTTTTCTCCTCTCCCTCCCCTCTTTTCCCCCTCTCCCCCCTTTCCCCCTTTCTTCCCTCTCCCCCCTTTCTTCTTTTTCCCCCTTTTCCTTTTCCCCTTTCCCTTTCTCTTCTCCCCTCTTCCCCTCTCTTTCTTTCTCTCCCCTTCCCTCCCCTCTCTTACTCTTCTTTCTTTCTATCTCTCTTCTCTTTTTTCTTTTCTCTTCTCTTTCTCTCTCCTTCTCTCTCTCTTTTTCACCCTTTCTCTTTCCTTCTCTCTTTTTTTCTTTTTTTGAAAAAAACTTTCTTTCTTTTTTTTTTTTTTTAGCAAATTCCGTCACTAATTAAAGCAAAGATGTTTATAATAAAAACCCACGCTTACGCGTGGGTTTTTTAATATAACCGTCCTGCTTATAAAATAATTAGTGACCAAGAACTGCGAAATAGTAGAGGGTGGACGAGAACTGTGAAATAGTAGAGGGTGGATGCGAAATAGTAGAGGGTGGATTTATCTAATTTATCCCAAAGCCTCTTGAGATTGTATAGATAGTGAAAGTTATAAAAACCCTGTAATTTCTCTCTTGTAAAGTAAGGTCCTACGGGATTCTAATACTAATACCCTATAACATTGAATAAATTACCTTGATAATATCATTTTAAAACTAAACTATTGCTAAATCACCATCGTCACGCCTCTGGCGAGTTACCTAATCACCTAAAACTATCTATTTTTCGTATTTTTCATAGTAAAGGATACGATTCACCCCGTAACAATATGATTAGAGAAATTTATTTACTTATAGATATTCCAATCTGAAATAATTTTAAACTTACGAACTAAAATCAATAATTTAATTCATATACAGTATATTTGATTAGAGAAATTTTATTAACTTATAGATATTCCAATCTAAATAATTTTATACTCACGAACTATAATAAAAATTTAAATCATATACGGTATATTTGATTAGAGAAATTTTATTAACTTATAGATATTCCAATCTAAAATAATTTTATACTCACCATCTATAATAAAAATTTAAATCATATACGGTATATTTGATTAGAGAAATTTTATTCAATTATTATATTCCAATCTGAAATAATTCTATACTTACGAACTAAAATCAATAATTTAATTCATATACAGTATATTTGATTAGAGAAATTTTATTTACTTATAGATATTCTAATCTGAAATAATTTTATACTTATGAGCTATAACAATAATTTAATTCATATACGGTATATTTGATTAGCAAAATTTTATTCACCTAAAGATATTCCAGTCTAAAATAATTTATACTTACCTAAAACAATTTGGTTAGAGAAATTTTATTCACTTATAGATCTGAAATATTTTTATACTTACCATCTAAAACAATAATTTAATTTACGTACGATTATAGATTATTAATAATTTAAATCATATATAATTAAAAACTTATTTAATATAATATATATTATAAAACTATTATTGAATTACCATCTTGACGTTTCTCCAGATTATTAGCAGGCATGGAAAGGACGGAGTTGATAATAGTTGCAATAAAAGCTAAAGTGATCAAAAAGATAATATAAAATTTTGACAACATTTTGAGGCTAATTTTTTTTTTAAGTCAAGAGGAAATGTTGAGTAGAATGCAAAAGAAAAAGAACGAACCTATTAGTATTTATAACTTTCTAGATTATGCAATTAAATATTAATGTGCATTATTTTTATGCATTACCGACGAACTCTCTTAATCCGATATACCGCTTTCAATTAATTAGTCATACAAATTTTCTCTGCAATGTCTGGTACTGGTAATACCAGCTTCAGTTTCAGTCAACCTGAAACTATGAAGTTTCAAGTAGCCAAGATAATAATAAGTAGCTACGCGACATTGTCGCGCTAAACTAGGAACGGATGAATATAAGCTTAATTTAGAAAATGTTGGACAACTCCAATACAGAATAGTTATATATTATTTTGAATTCTAATAAAATTAATATCGGGTATACAACTAAATACAGCATAATATTGATATGAAATGTCATAAGATTTTTAGTTGTATATAGTATAGAGTATTAAAATACCTCTTTAAAAAGCATGGCATACTAATCCACTAATAATACATAACGCCGTAGTAGATATTAAAAATAGGGGTATTTCGCACCCCATACCGTATAGATCAGGTCATACTAATTAGAAATGTTCTTGGCAGATTATAATTATACAAACTAATTTGGATAAGCAGCTAAATGAAAGGTAAACAGCTCATATTAAATACTTGGATCAATTATACCAATAGATAATCGCTAAACTTAGAGACTAAGTGTGATTAGCTAGTTACCGAGATCGTCATATCACAAAATGCGGATAATAAATTTTAGCCAATCAGAACAAGTCTATAATAAAAAGGCAGTTTCAGATTTTATTTTCATCGAGATAATGAAACTACTTTCCACAAATTAGAAATTGAGCTTCGACCTATTAATTATGTGCTTAAATAATACAAATAAAATTTAAGCGAGAAATTAATTAATATATTGATTGATAATATTCAATTAATTAAATAAGAAAAAATATTATGTGAAAACCTGACATTATATGACAAAGATTTTATAGACCAATTTCAGCTTATTAAAGATTTTAGATCTGTTAATGCTTGTATTGCTTCTTAAATACTATATATATTGTTTAAAATCATTGTTACTGTAGCTACATAATAATATTTAACACAATGCTACTGCAGTACTGTATCGGTACAAATTGTCTATCACAGCTTGAGCCAAGCCTCAAGTCATGCTCTAGCCATGACACAGGTTGTGGTTTCAAAAATTAAGAAGCTATGACTTTAAAAAACTGATTCAGTTGCAGCCTAAACGGGCTTCGGATAAGCCATTAAAAGCTTTGAAGACAGTTGATAACATATCCATATTTGGTTAGTTCAATAACTAACGCTAAGGGCAATAATAAAAAAAGCACATTTTTATAAATGATCATCATTCACTTTTATTGAAACAAAAACCTGTTAGGGCAATAAAAAATACAATTGAACGTTCGTTATGGTTAAACAAATATAGCAATATCGTGAAGTTTAAGTGCAGGATATCACGTTTCATTGCATTTAATGCATTGTCCGATCAATTATGAGATTTTGCGGACATAATCACTAAAAATGCCTATAAACCATACACTTCGTGATATTATATATCACTCCGTTCCTGGTAGTCGAATAAATTTATTCATTAATACGTAATTTTAATATATACTTGATTGGCTAGCATTGTTTAAGTGCTGTTCAATTCTGATGCATCATTCATCCTGAATTTTGTGATTGCTCTATAAAGTTTATATTATAGATAATAACTTATTGAAATTTATTGATAGATGTATAGAAAGTCATAAAAAAGACTATAACAAAATTCTCTTTCAAGTATGAAAAATAATTGCAAAGTAGCAATTCGAAAGATAATTATCAGCCACGTACATTATTTTATTTATAAAAGTCTGCCAAAAGTCTTAAATACGATTTTTGTGGTATGAATTTATTAAAAAATATTTTTTAGCATTTTAACTGATGGAAGACAAAACTAGGTTACGCATTTTGTCTAACAACTATAGTTTAAATAGATGAATATTTATTTTTACAAAATAATACGGAAATAAATAATCTTTAAGGAGAAATAAGTACGATCTCGGATTAGACAGTTTATGGCATCAAGATATTCAAAATAATGCAACTTTATAATTTATATCATAATAATAATAAATAAACATTTAATATAAGTTGTTTTACTATAATTTTTATTTATTTATTTTTTTTTTTGACTTGTAAAAATAAAGAACCAATTTAAGAAATGTTAATTTATAAAAATAGAAAACTGGAATTCGCCTGATCATTGGTGCGTAGTTAATATTTTTCTTTTCCTTTTTTTGACCTATGTTTTTATTTGATATTTGGATTAAAGTGTAAGATAAGTTTAAATGCCGGACCCAAGTTTTTAAACCTTGCTAAACTCTTTTGTTATACTCTAATATTCTATTTGTTGAGGATCAGGTGCTTAAATGTGCGAGTCTATGCGGATATTGCCGGGTACCGCCATCATAAACTGGTTCTGAAAAAAAATAGGCTGTCTCGAACTGCACAGGCGATTCCGGGTTTGTTGAACACTAAATTCAGAATAAAAATTTCCGTGTTTGGCCAAATGATCTGTAAATTTGACCAGAGTTTTAAATAATCGGTTCTTCAATTGTAGTCAATAATAAATATTAGTGTCTCGCATAAAAATCTTATCATTACAGTAATAAAATATGTGAAATGGCTATTAAAGGAAGAATATATAAAAAATTTTTAAAATAATTAAATCAAAGCATACATATTATCACTATCAAAAGAAATGATTCAGAGTTGCTGTTAAATCTTTTATATTATAAGCTACAATATTAGTTATTATCGCAATGTATTAAAATATTGGCTGATTTGAATTACCAAACAATTACGTTTTTCCAAGGAATCAATCAGAAACTAAAAAGCAATATTATAAGACAATTTATTATAAAAGATATAGTACTTAAATGATTACATAACTTTAATTTAAAATTTACTAATATATTCTTTTATCTTAGATTTCGAAATTTATATATTTCATAGTTTAAATTATTATTCAGTATATGCGAAAGTGAAAGTTTATTAAAAACGGCACTAGGTTTTCTAAGAATTTAATTAAGAAATTATTAATAACTTAACTACATGATGTTTCTTAATTTGTTATATAAAGTTTAAAAAGCTTTATTATACAACAAACCTTCTTCATAATGGAGGAAGCAATTATATTTATAATAATTTTTTAGCCTTTATTTTATTTTGGTAAGCTTTTACAACATTTATACCTCGGTCACTATATTAAAATCGCAGGGTATAAATCGATTATACACTGGGTTCTATGTGTTTAAATAGAAATTTCATTTCTACTTATACCCATGCCACCCTGTATACGTTAAAATTGGTTTAATTGGTTTTAACATATGAAAAATAAACTCTAATAACTATTACTTAGTTTGCTAATTCCATGAATTTTTAGTTTCTCAGATTTGTCATGTTTTGCCACTTTCACCATTTATCATTTTAAACTTTTTTTGACATAAGTTGAAATTAGGGTCTTCGACTTTCACTAACATGGAATCCTTATATTTTGCTTAACAATATTACTAACAGCTAACTAAAGAGAAAATAGTATCCTTTACAAAAAATATAACGAGCAGATTCAACACATATTTAAATCCATTTATCTATTGGCCAGGAAATATGTTAAATTTTCGGGATTAGAAACGCAGAACAACTTGGAGTAACTAACATTACAGGCGACCCTCGTTAATATCAACACATTTGAATTGGTTTTTAATTGTGCTGATAGTGATATTAACGAGAAATCATATTAAACTTGATATATATGAGTATATAAAAATTCTAAAAATTTGATTTTGTAGCTTAGGTTGATATTAACGAAGTTGATATTAACGAGGGTGAGCTGTATTTAATTTATGGTTTATCTTGTGCAGTTTCAAAACCAAATAATATGATGAAATTCTTAATTTTTCCAAAAATTAGTTATGTACAACAGTATTAGATCATACGGGTGAAAATTTTTAATGTAATGTTGTGATTATTGAATTTGAATCACTGACATCACAAATTCTGTTTATATGTGGGTTGTTTTTTGGTTGTTTACTCATGAAAAGCATATAAAAATTGATTAGTAACTGATAAATCACTGGTAAATAATCATTTAATATTAGTTATATTTATTATTGGCTCAAATTCTATATAATCCCATCATGTAATTTATCAATCACAAAAATGAAGATTTCTGCCCATATGTTCTATAAATTAGAAAATTAATACACAATTCCACCAGAGCAGCCAGCAAAAACCTCAGTTAGTCTTTATAAAATATATAAGAAATCGCATTTTGAATATCATAAAGGTTTTCTTTAAGAAAATCCTTACTGTTAAACCGCCCGTATATTACCCTAATATAATTACCAAACTTTAAAAATTTTTCAATAATCACATACATGAAATTTGTCGGTAATGCTTGGAAGGATTGGATATTTGAATAAAGTAATTATAAGCAAGTGGATTCAAAAAGATTTTAATACATAATTGCAGTAAAAAGTATTCGAATTACAGACATTTCACAGAAACTTTGTTATATAACTCTATAAATAACAAAACTCTTAAAATAGCCAGTTTGGTACACAATTTTGATAGTTGATATTATTCGATTTTATTTATTTCAGTGTCTTTTGTAAGTTTTATTGCCCCTCACTTTCATTTTACTGAACCAGTTCTTACTAAGTTTCATTAATTTTTCTGTTTTGAAAATTTGTATTTTGTCATTTCGAAAATTTTTTTTAGCAAAAGTCAAACTAAGTATCTACTTATGCCAATGCATAACTTCCAAATTTCGTTAATGATTATAGGAGAAAATACTGTACTTTTACTGTTTCTTGAAATACACCAATGCTTTAATATTAATTGATACAGTTATAACTATTAAATGAAGATTTGGTGACAATATACAAAATGATAGATATTTTAAATTTTAGTCTATAACTAAATATATAGACATCATGGTATTCCAATATTAAGTTGGATAGAAAGTTAAACCGGCGTTCTTTTTTTTTTTTTTTAAAGTTTTTTAGCATATTGATAATCATTTAATATTTCATGAAAATCAAATGTAACCAAAAGATTAAATGATAATTGAATAGAGACTCTAAAAATAAAATTGATTTTAAACCAACCAACATAATATAAATAATAAGAATAACTTATAAATGAGAAGAAAATATTTATAGGAATTAAACACTTTAGAATTTTTGGTAACTAAGAAAAAATTACTATAGTTTCACTTTTTTAAGTGCAAGTTACATAAACACATATTTATATAAATTAAATTTTATATAATTTAAAATAAATATAGTTAACTTTGAAAAATTGCTCGTTATCACTAATGCACTAGGCGATTGACTACCATATTCTAAATTTTTTTTCGTATCATATATCTTACTGGTATAAATGTCTTGTGAATGTATTTGTGTAATAGGTTCTAGTTTAATCTTATTAGCTTCCAAAAATTGACTTTTGATTTCATTATCATTTATCTGATCCATTTCTTCTAACCAATGAGTGATTATTTCAATAATTTCTGTTGCAGTAGGCCGTTTATCAATATCTTTATCCATACATCTCATAGCCAATTTAATATAATAATCTGGCCCTAAACATTTAGGTCTTGATCCATTGATAATCCCTAATTCAAGATAATGATCAAATGGAATTCCATCAAATGCTCTTTGTCCGGTCGAAATCTCAGTCGCGATAATTCCAAGACTGTAAATATCTGATGCTTGAGTGTATGGTTGACCCACCAAAACCTCAGGCGCTATATACGGCAGAATTCCACAAATATTTCCTTCCTTTACTTTTTTAGAAAGTCCAAGGTCAGTGATATATGCGTCATGCAATGCAAAAGTTTGCAAAATATTTCCACTGTGTAAATCTCTATGAAAAAGTTCCTGTGAGTGAATTGATTCAAGATCCAAAGCTATACCGTACAAAATATTCAGTTTATATTTCCATTCCAATTGTGCTACCTTTATAAGATTTTGTCGTAACGAACCTTGATTTGCCATCTGCATAACAATAATATAATCACCATGTTCATTTCTTAACACTCCATGACAATTCAAGAACGAAGGATTCTTATAACCAATTTCACAGTAATTTTTCAATTCCTGGATAAATTCTTGCTCATTTTATTTGAATCACGGATTACTTTAAGTGCAACAGACCTCCACACACTATTAACTCTATCAAAAAAAGTTGCTCTGTATACAGTTGCGAATCCTCCTTTTCCCTTTTCTCTGATATCTCTGAATTCATTGTAATCAATCCAAGATAATTTAAATCTTTCATCGTAGGATTGATATGATCTGGTGATTTATTAATTTTCAAAAGATTTCTATATTTTGTGAACCAATAATTTGCTTCCTGAATATCTCTCTTTGCACCCATACCATTCCGATAAAGTCGTGCAACATGATACATTGCAATATTTTCATCCATATTAGCAGCTTTTTTATAGTACTCAAATGCTTTATTATAATCTTGTTCAACTACTAGTCCACTTTCGTAAATACCACCAACACCACACATTGCATAAACATTACCCAAATCAGCCGATCTCTTACCATATTCAAATGATTTTTTTCTACTCCAGTTCCAAATTTATAACAAATACTAACGTCATTCATCGCAGCCGGATTTCCTAACTCAACTGCTCTCATATAATATTCAAAAGCCTTGTTTTCATCTTTTTTAATACCAATACCATAGTGATATTTGTAACCAAGCGTACGAAATTGTTCGGAGTCCATTTGTTTTTTTTAAAAGGACCAAAAATTTATGGATGGTAACGGTAACGGATCATAGACAGACATTCGTCTGATTGGCTGATGTAAATCAATTGCCGGGTAACTTATTTATACAGTTTAAAGTACTTT
>CAJVPY010006597.1:0-10378 GCA_910591965.1 Dentiscutata erythropus | reverse complement strand
AATTTAAAAAATTTTCTTTTCTCATTTATAATTACAAATTTACAATCGATCGTTACATTTTTTATGCGATGCTTACGTTTCTTATACTAATAACGATCAAGCCACAGGCGTGAATAGCGTTGCGGTTATTTTGGGCCTTTATACGTATGTAATATTTTTTAAAAATTTTGCCCTTATATATAATTATTTTTAATTTGGGCCCGTATTTGTAATTATTTTCACTTTCTGGGCCCTTATTTGTAAATTCCCCTAAAATCAAACCACCACAACAGATTATTGATTCAATTGATTCAATTAATTTGATTGATTCGATTGTAAGGCAGTGGGACGAAGAATGCAAGCGTTGTATAAGTTGTCACGACAAATTAACTGAAAGTATCGCTTTAAATTCAATGCTTGAGGTAAATAAACTATTTATTTTGCAATTCTTTTTTTTACATTTTATTACTAGCACTTAATTCTATATTTTATTATTTATACAAATTTATAGCACAACTTTACAAAATAAAAAAATCAAACGTTATATCGTCATGCATTCTTATTTTACAACGTTATTCGTTTATTTAATTTATTAAATACACAACATGTTCATCAAGATTATTACTCATGAGTTTAGCTTAAATTTTATTTCTCCACTTTCGAAAGTTAACAAAAACATTTCAGTAGTCTCTTGAAGAATAAATGCGACTGGAAAGGTCAAATTTCACTCCAGCCAAATGTATTAAATTCTGATAAATGACGATTGACACTTTAAAATGATCAATTGCAATAATGTATGCTGTATATCTATTGTGAACCGCAGAATTGGAAGCACGTGAATACTGCGGCTCGGAAACGGTTCCACAAGTATGTCGACCTTTTACTAAAAATAGAGTTACCCCGGCTGTATACACTGTATTTGCTGTATCGGTTGTTTAATGGTGATAAAGGGAATCATGGATGTAATCAGTATAGTCAGTATAACCAGTATAACCAGTATAAACAATATATCGCTCAAACCGTGTATAATGTGTTCTAATTAAAAGAAAGTATATAATAAAGGCTTCTCGCCCTTGAGGGAAGATATCCTTCGTGATTCCAATAAACCCCGTTTCCTAATAACCCTATATACCTGATAAATAAAGTTACTCAATTGACCCAATACATCCCTCTATGTACCCAAATAAAAACTTAGTTAAAACATCCCGCTACACTAAATACTTTTGCCGTGATCAATCACTAAGTGGCATAGTGAAAGATCTTCGTTCATCATTTGACTTGCTCACGTGACTTTGTCTTTCCGGTTGATTCTCGACGGACCGAGGACTGCCGTGGTTTTCCAACTCTCCCAACGTACCGAGGACAGTTGTGGTCATTGTTTCCAACATTCCCAACGTATCGAGGATTGTTGTGGTTGCATTGTTCCGGTTTGAGCCCAAGAGTGAAGTTCAAGCCGTGGTTGTGATTAAAAATCGTAAAGTAAATTAGAAAGACGTTAGTGCATATTAACAGGATTTAAAACAAGGCTAAAAGAAGATATACCTACGTCCAAAATCACCCTCGTCCAAATCTAAACGCCTCTTTTCGACAAACCCAACGTAGTTTACACAAGGTCTGAAATCGATTAGCGACCGACTCGCCGTTTTTAGGTTGTCACTATTTAAAGCAATTTAATAAAATGTTAATATCCGGCATTTGACATTCTACTAAAGCTTTAAACAAAAATATCTTGATAACCTCTAAACAAATTAAATGTGAAATTTTTTATTTGAATTTTATAGATTCATAGAATTCAAATAAAAATTTTCATCGAATTTGATATAGATGGCTGTCAAGAATATCTTTGAAATTTTTTCTTGAATTTGATCGGCTTATTAGGATCATCAGAACAACGGAATTTGTATACCTCTCTCAATTTGAGAATTTTTTCGCCATGTACCAAAGTTTTATCAGACAAAACTATTTATGAAACCATGTTGTCATTGTAAAAATAGTTTTGTCAGACATCATTAACTCCAAGAAACATAGAATTCGGTTTTCTAAATAGAGAGCACACCAATTTTAGAGGTACAAAATCACTAAATAACTTTTAAAATTTCCGATAAGAGCTTTGATTAATATACATATTAATCGCAAATGTGAAACTAATTGATATAGGTCTGATTAGCGTTAAAATAATGATAATAGGCGTTAGACACAAATAATTTATATTATATGTGAATAGAGTATAGTTAGTGATAGGATTAATCGGAGTAGGTTGTTTGCCACGCATTGCAACCATTGAAAAAAAATATTTTCAAATAAGTCATTATATAATACGACATGTGACAATTAAACTAAAAATCTGACTGCTTTATTATGTCCATTGTGTCCTTTTTAAGGTTCATTGAAAGAGTCAATCTGATTTTTCAAGCTAACTTTTTAAATACATATTAACATTTTGTCCGTTTATAGAATTGAACCTCTAAAATTTGACCCTAACAAATATACCTTTGTTTTTTTAAAAAAAAAATCTCATAAACATGTCTTGAAAATATAGCAAAAAGGCCTAGTCTGCGATAATGCATAAGCATGAAAGCTTACAGCGTTCTAATATATCTACTAGCATTACGTAAAATAGTTAAACTGGGTTTGATTATATTGATATGGTTGATTAAAATATAATTCTGCATATCTAAGAATAAATGAATAATTTTATTTTATAATACCCTAAATAATTATTTATTTCATTATCGATATTAAACAAAATTTCTTTAGTGCGCTTCCTAGCGTGTTAAACGTTTAAAATACATTATTGATTTTATTATTATAAAACGTTTTATTTGTACTTTCATTCTTGCATTTTTACAATAGCTATTCTCAATTTAAATCTGATAATTTTTGTCATTATACGTAAATATGAAAATTTTCAAAGCAAGGAATATATAATAAAATCGTTCATGAAAACACTTTTGTTAGAGCACAAAAGGTTATTCTGTTTTTCTAAACACGCTCGATGACCTAATAAGGCAAAACATGCCTATTTTTCTATATAAGGCTACTTTTAAAAAAAGGTCGTGTTTAGTGACTTTTGATACCCTAAATTATAGCCTCCAGATGTATATTTATTTTCTACTTCAATCTATATGAGATCATATAGTAGAACAAATAGTCCATTTCCATCGATTTTTGGATTTAAGACCCTTAATATATAATTTATATAATTCTAATTTAATTAGGGATTAGGATGCAATCTATATTATAAAAATATCTTAAACTTTGGGGTTGCTATAATTATGTAGCCAACAAATTCACAACAGTTTTAGTACCGCTATTTATGTTTTAATTGCTGACCGTCTTTTACTTCGAGCATAAAACCCAATTATTAAATCATTTAAATAAATTTATTCATTAATTAGCAAAAGGACAGTTTAATCTACCAAAATTTTTATTAAACTCTTTGAACAAGGTCGTCAATAAATTTATCCTCAATTGCAAAGTACAACATTGCCATGAAACAAGCGCACATATTACTTTTATTCGTCTTTTTTTATTTTACAGTCCAAGTTAATTCCGTATGTTGTAGACGGAGGCCTGATTTTTTATGTTGTGGTAATGGTCGTTGCAATATTTTTTGTTGCAACTGTGATGATGGATGTGATTCAATATGTGAGCAAACTACATGCAATGCCAAGGAATGGTCACAATGTCTTGTAGCTGCTGTAACTTATGGAATTTCTTGCGTTACAAATGGAGCAGCATGTGTAACTTGTCTTGCATCTACAGGTGCTTCGTTTTGTAAAGAATGTTATTTTCAGTTTTATGATGAGTTATAATCTATAACACAATATTATATAGTTTCGGATTCTTCATGTATCTTAATACTTTGTTGCTTATTATTTTTAATTGTTCTATCTCTAGAGAAGTGTAATAATACGCATTTGTCTTAATGTTGACTCTGATTATTAGCAATAGTAATTGATAAATTTATGTTATAATTTAGTTATTTTAGGCTTTTAATAACATCGGAAAATTAAATAAGCGTAAATCTGCAAAAATATGTATTTTTGCAAAATTTTTAAAATTTAAAGTTTTATACAGAAATTGCATTTAATTTCTGCATTTATAGCTATTAGGTTTAAAGTATTGCACAGGTTTTTTTTTTGATTATTTATTGTTTAATTTCTTTGCAAATCTTTACAGAACTGCACTAAAAAAAGTTTTCCAATGAAATATTGTAAAATCAACTTTTCTGAATAACCTCAAAAAACGCCCAGGAGCATTGTTTTGTATGTCTCAATTAGGCTTAATTTGGATAAAAAATTGGATCTCTTGCAGTATAGGTTATACTGCAAGAGATCCGAAAATTTTAAAATTATATCCCTGGGCTATTTAACGGTTATACGGTATTTTAATGAATTAATTTTTTAATACCTAGCACAGAGGGGAACTTTAATTCTTGAACACATTAGCAAGTCATCTTTATATAGAGTTATATAAATATTTTATGCCTATTGTATTTAAAAATTTTACATAGCTTCTATTTTGATTGAGCTGGAGCAGAGAGGAAATGCAAGACCTTTCTATGCTCTATCGATGCCCGGCTACCGCCTCTGTAATTATTTAAATCGATTTTGAACAATCATATCCACTGTAAAAATTCAATCATTAAAAAATCAAAATAGACTAATAAACATTATAAAAAAAATGACGATTAGCGTGATAAGTAATATAAATAAAAATCGACGATTACAAAGCTAATTAATAATTATATGCCTGAGCAAAAGGCTGCAAGAAATGACGCTAAAAGAAAGAAATTGGTTTCTACAACACTCGAAGAACCGTAATGATGAGTCAATAAAGAAAATATAAATTCAAGTGGTGAACGTAATGTTTATTATAATTTCAACAAAATTATAAAATGTCGACTGAGAGACTATTTTTTTATTTATTTATTTATTTATTTATTTATTTATTTATTTAGAGGATCAAAATATTTTGTCGTTACCACTTGCATGCCAACTTTCTAATTACAATAAGGTCTTCTAAAGAAGTTTCACAATGCAGTTTCTGTGCTTAAATCCAACTTATACTCTATTTGTAAAGAGAATTCCTACTATAGCATTAGTACATAAAGCAGGGTTATGCACTAGATCTAGGTGCTATCAAGAAAAATTAACCCCAAAAAAGTTTTCAAATGAATGATTATGGATCCCGATCTTCTTTTCAACAGTACATTTTCTTATAATAAATTACAGAAGTTAAGAGAGCAAAGGTTACTTTATAAATTTGTGAATTACAAATGGAAGTTTATGATTGTTCACATGCATGCTACATTAAATAAACTTACAAAATATACTATTTAAATTAACACATCTTATTATTCATGTTTCCAAGTTTAAGTGTGTGTGAAACGGCGCCTTTTTACTAGTAGAAATTTGATTTTTCTTTAACTTTGAGCAAAGATATCTCCACAATCACTAGACCAAACTTGATAAAAATTTTTTTATCTGAATTCTATTAATTTAATGAATTTAAATAAAAAAAATTTATAAAATTTGATCTAGTAGTTGTGAAGATATTTTCAATAATTTTTACTTTGTTAAAAGTTTTATTTTCTTTAATTTTGAGCGAAAATATCTTTATAACTACTTGATTAAATTTGATAGATTTTTTTTATTTGAATTTTAAAGATTCATATAATTCAAATAAAAAAAATTATTAAATTTTGTCTGGCAGCTATTAAGATATTTTGATTTAAAGATTTGATTTTTCTTTTTAATACTAATACATGATTTGCATTATTCTGCGCTGTTTACAGTGTTTTGAAATTCTATTTTATTTCAATATGTGAAATAATAATTATATTCAGTTAATTTTTTATTTAATAAAATTTAATAATCGATTTTTTTTAATTTTTTTAAAACTTTAAGCAAGGATAATTTAACAATAACTTCATTAAATTTAATAAAATTTTTTTTAAATTAATTTTACAAATTTGTAAAATTAAGTCAAGATTTATTAAATTATTCTTGTGTAAAGTTGTAAAAAAAATATTTATTACGTATAAAAAATTTGCTTGATTTCTATTACCTCACCTCCATGTTGTGCCTCAGATGTCATTTTACCCCAAATGTCAATTGGCCAAAATAATCAGCCTAAACAAATTATTTAGGCAGGGCATTTCAGTCAAGCGAAATGTCAGAAAATTTTCAGGATAATGATTTAATTATGGAATCAGCAAGTTGCAGCACATATGAAAATAATAGGACTATCTAGAAAGATAGTTTTCGCTTCTAAGCTAATACTTATATCCTAAAAACACAACTGACATTCTTAATTATACCAAAAATTTTTATTATTTCACACTTTTAAGTGGTCTATATTTTTTCCTCTTACGCTAAAAATCTTAGAAGTATCTTATTTTTTAAAACTACGTATTACAGCTGTTTTCATAAATTCTGGGACAACTGATAAAAATCATTTCGGCCGAATTCGATAAGTTTTTGAATTCGGTGTTATCGGAATTTGATTTCGGCGAATTCAAAAACTTATCGAACTTATCGAATTCGGCTGATCAATTTTTATCAGTTGTCCCAGAATTTATGAAAACAGCTGTAATGAAATCAAGTTTAAATTTGATTGGCCTATAATCGGTTAATCGACCCGAACCGAATAAATTTCGGTTGACCGGTTACCCGATACATCCGAACGAGAATTATGTAATCGGTTGGCAGGATTGATATAGTACCGTAAAACGCCGTATAAGGTACCCCCCTTGATTTGTACCGGGTACGTTTCAAGGTCACGTATGCGGTATTTTGTAAGATACCCGGGTACGAATCAATAACTATAATTTTCTAGTTCTTAGATCGTTCGTTTGTTTAAATTGTCCCCTTTACGGGTTTCAAATATCAGACAAACGTCTTTTTTCATAATTAACTGTACCTATACCTTCTTCATAACGGGTTCTATGATTTTTGGAAAAGGCGGGTTTGTAGCTGTGTATACTGCAAATCGAAAATACACAATTATGGGTGCGCTTGAACTTATAAAAAAGATAAGTATTTGATAATTCAAGCTTTATAATTTAGTCAGGTTACTATTCAATTATTAATATAATATTTATAATTTTAAAGTTAATTACATTCGAATATTATTAGATCTAAAAACCTCATATCATCGCAATATAAGAGGTTAGGTGGTAAGTTTATTTAAACTTTTAAATTTGTGTGATTGCAAATTATTAAACCAATTGATTCATGAAATTGTCCATTTCATTCTGATCATAATAATGATCAAATTCTCCCCGATTCAGAAAGTTTTGATGAGCCAAGAAACCTTGTGGTGGTTGAGATGAGAAGCTTTGCTAAAGCGGAAGATTTTGTTGGGGTAAAAAGTGTTGATTTGATGAGAAATCTTGTTGAAGTGAAAGGTTTTGTTGGTGCGAGAGATCTTGCAGAAGAAAGTGTTCTTGGGATGAGAGGTATGGTAGTGATAGAAGGTCTTGGAAGCTTTGTTGGGGTGGGAGGCTTTGTTGAGGTGAAAAGTTTTGTTGAGGCAAAAGGTTTTGTAGTTTGAGGTCTTATTAAAATAAAAGTATTTTTAGAATAGAAAGTTTTATTAAGTTGTGAAACCAAGTTTTTACCATTAAAAACGTATTCATCGTCTTCATTATTGTTATCGATCTCATTGTTATTTTCAACATGATTATAATCGAAAATTAAATCGTCTTCTGATCCATCAGTTGCAACTGAGATGCCACAACATTTAAAGGGATTTTTAATTAGCTGAGTATCAACAGAATCCCACGCATGCTTAACCCATTCTGCAATTTTATTATATGGGGACGTTTAATTCGACCGGATTCGGTTAATTCTCTTATTTCTTGTGAAATCCATTCATTATATTTAGATCGAATCTATTAATAAAAAGATGCATTAACATAATATGTTAATGCATCTTTTTATTAATATATATTATGTATATTAATTATAAAAAAAAAAAAAAAAAAGAACAACCTTTGATTTAAATGATTTATTGATTGATATGTCAAGTGGTTGAAGTTTTGATGTCAATCCCCCAGGGATGATTGCAATATTGGTACTTTTTTCTGCAAGCTTATTATTAATAGAAGAAACTATATGACCCTGAAAAGAATCTATTACTAAAAGTGATCATGGGTTCTCAGAACATGGTGTACGATTTTGCCAAATCTTATCTATCCAAAAGCTCATTTCCATTTCGTTCATCCATCCACTTTATTAGCTCTAACAACTACACCTGGTGAGAACTCAAGTCGTGGATCATTTTTTAACTTAAAAATAATCATTGGAAGTAATTTTTTACCATCTGCCATACATGCAAGTACAACAGTGAAGCAAGATTTTTCATAACTACAAGTTCTAATACTGATTATTTTATTTCCTTTATTATCTATAGTTACATTACTTGGCATATCAAAAGAAAGGAGGGTTTTGTCCATGTTACCCATTAATAGTAATAGATAATCATATTGAATACAGCAATATTGAACAAAATTAAGAAATGCTTGCTGTTGTGTCTCTAATTCTGCTAGTAGCTTTTGTGCAATAGTTGTTTTACAATGATTACTAAAACTATTATATTGTAAGAAACGATCAGGCCACTTGTTACTCCACTTAAACATGTTAATATTAGGATAGTGAAGAATATATTTTGGAGACTTTGCTAATGCTGCAGCTTTATTTTGTATCATGACATGGCTAACTGGCTTTAATTTGTTATGTAAAGCTCAAATCCATTCAGCAAGTTCCTCTTCAAGTTTAGGATAATTTGGTTGAGCACCAACATTGAGACATTTAATATGAGGCTGAGCTAATAATAGCTCATCTTGTTTGCTTTTCCAATCCTGAATTTGCTTGGGTTGAATTAAAAATTTATCTACTGTTCCTCATACAGTAGCTCCGGGAACTATTTCAAGGTAAGAAATTATAAAAAGTTTCTCTTGGGCTGTCCACTGACAGTTTTTTTTTTGCTGAAGTCTCGTTAGGAATACTTTTTAGAAGAACCATAATGTTAAAAATAAGTTTTCGTAATGTTTATGCTTTTGAAAAGTTTTTATCTTATAAAAAAACACGGTTTAAAAAAAACAAAATCTTATATCTACATATTATAAAAAAAACAAAAACAAAAAAACATTCATGAAAAAAAAATTCTTAAAACATTCGTGAAAAAAAAAATCTAAAAAAAAAATTCTTTACAAAAAAAAAAAAAATCATCCTCTTCTTCATAATAATGATTATCAGTATCATAGAATCTTAAAGGTAAATGTATCATATGTAAAAAAAATTTGGCTTATTGCCATATTACATGTATTACCGGTGCAATATTACCGGTATAAAATGTAAAACCAGAAGAACGAAATGCATCACTATATACCCCCCCTTACAAGTGACCCCCATATAATATACCCTCCTCCATACAAGGTACCCGGGGGTACAAATCAAATTTTTATCACGTGAATTGTAAGATACCCGGGTACCTTATACGGCATTTTACGGTATGTAAATGATATAAGGAGGGAGCAAAGGCTCCAAAAAGTTCCCAAAAGAAAATGAATGAACAGACAAACATTTGAGCAAATCTCCAAGAATTTCCGAAGATAAAGTAAAAAGTAGAGATAGTTACTCTCAACCGATTGACAATCGGCTGAATAAAATAATTCAGTTCGGTTAACCGATTAAGGAAATTTTTCTCGGTTCATATCATTAGACATGACCAATATACAAATTATATATTTACGTATAAAAAAAAATTAGAAATTTAAATTTAATACAGTAGTATTAATAACATTTACTCATAATACCTTTAATGAGTTCTTGACCAATAGAAATATGAATAGATAAACGTTTCTTAACGATTGTGTGAATTATGCATCAAACTATAAAGATAAAATATTTTGGTACCAAAAGCTTCAGAATTCAAATCTACTTTATAAAATAATCTTTTGGCTGATTTGTATTTTATTTAATTTATTTTTAAACGCTTTTCAGCCTTTACCAAGCCAGACAATATAGAAATTCAGCTATTTATATATCGGGCACTTCAATAAGCTCAATAGAGTGACTTATTGCTAGAAAAATAAGATTAAGAATTAGTTAGTCTAACATCTTATAACTCACAATAAAAAAAGGTATTCATGCAAAAGACTAAATAAAGTGTTAAACAATTTAATTCTTGAACTATACATTACATAGAGTCAGTCATTACACATTAAAATATAAATTTTTAAGGCCAATGTTTTGAGAGATAATATGCTTACCTGCATTTACTGGTTTAGGAAGTTTTGGAAAATTCAAAGATCGACTTGTATAAATAGCTTGTTTATGTGTTTGATAATTAAATTGAGTCGATTTTGCTTGATTTGCTTGATCGTATA
>CAJVPY010006596.1:0-10378 GCA_910591965.1 Dentiscutata erythropus | reverse complement strand
ATATACCTACGAAAGGATTCCCTGTGCTGTGTCGTCGTTATAGAGTAAATTAAGAAGGCTACTACTCTGTAACAATAGGATTGCTAATGCACCATCTAGTTTTTTGTATGGCTTTTCAAATACATTATAATTATATATTAGATTTTAATATTAATTAAAATATAATATTATAATACTGTATATACAGTACTTACTAATAATAAGTTCTTTAATTGCTTTCAATTCTGTAACCTTATTAATTGTTATTTCAAGCAGCTCTAAAGAATTTATTATAAACGAACAACCCAATGGCTCTTTGTTTGTTTCAAGTGGCTCTAATAAATCTACTATAGATGAACAACCCAATGATTTCTTGTTTGTTAAATCTATTGTTTCGATAAGTTCACTTGATTTATATTCATACTCATACTAGTTTTTTTTTCGTCCTATAAAATTTTTATTAAATATAAGCTATATCAATACTGCAAATAAGAATAACAATACAAAAATATAAAAAATTAACCTAAAAGCTGCTGTTTATATTTTTCAATACATCTCTGGCAAATATTAATAAAGTCTTGATTTTTTAACTCAACTTGAGTTGCATTACTTCTGAGCCAATTAACAAAGTCTTGATTATATTTGACCTTTTTTTTATTAGTGCCAGATCGTGTAATATGTTTATTAAGAAAGTTTAACTTATGGCTAGAACTTCTTTTGCATTTCAATTGTGAATCTGTCGGTTGACAGGAACAATCATTGCTATAAGTTTTCATACAGACTAAGTATATCATACAAATTGGACAAGCATTAAGGCAAAAGTCTAATAAATATAGTTGAATCGACATTTTTTATACTATCGTGTTAGAATAAAAGTAGTACTTATAATACAGAAATTTTCTTTTATACTGTATATCGATGATCATACTGAGAATCAAAAGCTTACTATACCCATGATCAAAAGCTTATCGAATTCGGCCAAATTAATTTTAGCCAAATTTTACTAGTTGTTCTAGAATTTATAAAAACAGCTATAATTAATTAGTTTATTGAATACCCTAAAGTTTTATTATCTCTTGTATATAGTATATACATATGCAGTATCATGGTTTATCATTAACTCTAGGTGCCGCACAAAAAATGTGTGGCAGATCCTCAATTTTGATTGGCTAATGTCCAAGAATCTTCAAAATTTTGGTTCGCATTACATAATTGTTTACTAATTTCCAGCCAAAATTAACTTTTTAATTTTTTTATTACAAAAATAAAAAATATAAGCTCACGGCTGCGATTTCATTAGTAAAATTATGAGTAATTCCGGCCTCATTTTGGGTATCCTTATGTCAAGCAAATTTCAGGCTTAAGATCATTTCCGGCCTAAAAATTTTGAGTCATAGTATATCAAAAATTTTCTATATATTTAGTATATAAAAATGCTCTTTATAACTAAAATTTCATGCCGAAAACTTTTATTTAAAGGTCGGAAGTTAGTTAGCATAGTAAAATTTTGCATTATTTACAATTTTTGCATTTTCTTATATTTTTTGCATTTGTTTTGTTACACAAGATCCTGTAATTTTATTGGATCCGATCTACGAAATTTATGATCGGAAGTGATCTTCAGCGATCTTCAGCCCGGAATTTGCTTTACATAAGGGTACCCCCTAATTTTTTGATCGTCGCTATTAGCCAATCAAAACCGAGGATCTGCCGCGCATTTTTTGTGCGGCACCTAGTGTCCGGAAAATTATCCGGCTATCATTTTTCCTAGGCGACGCTATCTCCAACATAGTGAAAAATCTTAACTGTAATGTCTAAATTGCATTCAATAAAAGATAAAGAGTCATGGCCTTTATTTAAATTTATTTATCTTTCAACAAACGAGTACTTTGTTATACTCTTCAATGTTTCGTTGTCTTATTGATTTTGCCTTTTCTGTCAACATCATACGCGCGTGCATTACTGTCATCATTCGGGATAAGATGATATACCAAACAGGAAAGTGACTTAACAACAATTATTTCAAATCTTTTAAATTATGTTCATTCAATAAATTTATAATAAACTTTAAAGTTTGACAAATTTTATATCTTTATTTTATTTTTATTTTTTTTTGTATCGATACAGAGAAAAAAAACCATTGAGTTTTTACTTATTATTTGCTTTTTGTATGTAAAAAAGAAGTTTTCTATTTATGCACGCTCTGCATTGTGTAGCATCAACCGAGTATAATCGGAGTTAATTACCAAATTCCAAAAGACAAAGATGCACTATCCTAAATATAAATAGGGCCATCTGTCCCTATCCTCCTCCTTCCTTTCACATAATTGAGCTATTGCTTCCATTGTTTCAATGTTGTTTTTTTTTATGATAAAATAAATACCTTATTACTAATAATATATTTTTTTCATATACCCTTATTATAATTTTGATAAACTACCTAGTCACGAAATTATAGTTTCCTACTACTGCCTACTATTGTTCTTGTTGATATGAATGTCATCATGGTTTACACGGATAACCAGTACCTTCATCTTTGCAGCCTCAAGCTGGCTACGGGCTGATGAAACAGATAGCTTGTGCCCATTGTCGATTATTTCAACCCATCCAATTTTAGTATATAATAAATAATAAATATATATAATAAATTCCATCCTACTAATCATATAACCATCTGTCAATTTAATGACAAATAGCATAATTGTTCCACTAAAATCTAATCACAAATATTACACAAGAAAATACCAAAATTATAAAGTTAGACTTCAAAGACCCATAGATCCATTCTCATCCAACTAAATAAATATCATCATTCTAAATACTTTTTTTTTTTTTTTTTTTTTCACTTGCATATATCAATTCTCTAAACTCGGTTGAGTTTTTTAATAGTATATTTCACATTTCACCAGGTATTTCAAAATAATGCTTGAATATACTTTCATTCCTCAAATTTTCGAATTCTGCAATAACATAATATACGTGTAACATCAAGTTGGGAAATCTAGACGTGAAATAAAGTAAAAATCCATCAGGTATTTGACCTAATGCTCTTTTTACTTGTTCTGGTAGATCTTGATAATGGTGTTTCTGTTTAGGGAGATTTTTTGTCATTAATATGTTTATATTTTCCATTTCCAAAAAAAGAAAGTAAATAAAATAATGCTTATATACCTTATTTCTCAAAGCTCTCAATAAATCTCTAATCTTGGTTCCATCATACTTTCGATATTTTCCTAAATTCTCTATAAATACTTTATCGATTCTTTTATGCCAATCTGAGCCTATAACTTTTCCAACTCCTTGTTCTAACCGTTGTAGGAGTGGTGACGGTGGATCTCTTTCTTCTATTTCAAATCTATCTGAAGCATCTTGTAAAAATGAAAGCCTTTTTGATGGCGACCAAAAATATGGATGTATCATCACTGTTCCCGTTTTCGGCCTGTAGTATAGATGAGTAAACAATAAATGATTATAATATGTTTTCATTGATATTAAGACCAATCTATTAATAATATTAATTACCTTTTCTTAGGATCACGTTCAATCATCCTTTCAATTAAATCTCTAGCTTCAAAACCTTCTTCACCCATTCCATCTAACTTGTTCAACTCATAAACTCCTTTCAAAATATTTATCTCTCTCGAATATCGATCACCGAACGGATGGTCACCACCAGAAAGTACATAATAAAATAAACAACCAGCTGAAAATATATCTATAGACTTTGTTATTCTTCGTGGCTGGCCATTGTCGTGATCTGAGCCTGATGACGATGATGTGAAAGAATTATCATTTAGACGATCTACTGATGTCCAAATTTCCTCTGTACCATTATTTATCCCGTCTAGTGATGGTGGTGACAATAATTCTGGTGCTCGCCAACCAATGGTTCCACCTATATTGTTTGTTGTATTATGAAAACTACTAGATTCACCATCCAACTTTTTACATAAACCAAAATCTGATATTAATACTCTAACAGATGCTTGTGAAACACCATCTTTTATAACTTTTTTATTCTTTGATGGGGCAATTAATATATTTTGTGGTTTAATATCACGATGTACTATTTTCATTGAATGTAAATGATGCAAACCTGCGACTATCTGGTAAAGAATTTTGGAAGGAGGATGTAACGACACTAATAAATGTGCATGCTTAAATGTTGAGCCTCGTTCGATTAAATCATACAATGAAGCGGGACAAAGTTCAAGAGCAATATATAAAAATCGATCACATTGCTCTTTACAAAAATAACGAATAACATTCGGATGATCATCACTCTCTTGTAATAATGATACTTCATGATAGGCAATTTCATAAAAATCTAGTAAAAGTCTTTTCACAGCAACATCACGACCTTCAAAGGACCCTTTATACACAATAGTCCCATGGCTTCCATAACCTTAATAAAGAGGTAATAATGTATAAGCATGCAGTAATAATAGGCGAAATATAGACGAATTTATTTTAAAATAATTTAAAAATAAATTTTAATTACCTAAAATTATATCCGTAACCACCAATGAATTCAACTTTAATTCACCGTTAACAGTGTTCGAAACGATGGAGGCAACATGATTCGTGGTCGCAGGTACGACGAAATTATCCAGGTTAGAATTTCCTGAATTTCCTGCGGGAAGAACACTAACATTATCAGCTATCGACAACAATTCTTTTGCAGGCGCACCTTTAGCCAAAGGTAATTTATTCATTTTTTCATCATCTTTTACATCCAACTTCTTTATTACTACTGTTGACTTTGTTACTACGGTCGATTTTCCACGTTTCTTATTCTTCTTCGGAGAATCCTTTTTTCCACCAGGCTTCGTAGCAAGTGAATCACGCTGGGGACTTTGTTTAAAGGAACCCATAAATTTATTTTCAAATAAAGAGCCAAATCGTTTTCTATATTCTAATAAAAATTTGAACCCATTTCCCCGTGTTTTGTTCCAATAAATGATTCCGAGGATGACCGCGATTATAGTCATGGCCCAAAATATACCGACCTGCGCTGTAATCTGGGGTTTGGTGGAAATCATGGGAATTCGGGTTGTGTTGTCCTTTAATGGAGGATCAATGACCTGTACTGTTTGCTCATGAGTGGTCATCATGTGGTTTCCAACTAAACACTTTGGATAAATTGAAGAACCAGGATGACAACGTTCTTTATTTTCGGGAACCTTATTTTCATCATCCATGTTGCCAGATATACCAAATGGCATAGACTGGGTTAACGGATAGTTTTCAACCGACATGACAAACAAAGTACCATCAATGTTTCCAACATATGCAGATAATTGAGAAGGTTTTTGTTGCGGTAGATGATTATATTGGGCAATAGAAGGTCTTGGTTGTCTCACAATATGAAGACCACTTGACAATTCCTTTGATGCCAATACGTCAAAAATTCCGACAGCTGGGGAAGAAAATTGTTGATACCAATTATGTTCACCTTTTTGTTGCATATAATGCAAAATTGTTAAAACGAAAATAATAAATAAATATAATAAATGTATATATAATAAAAAAAATATAACAAATGAATGTAATAATTAATATAATCAGTAATATAATAAATAAATAAATAAATATAATAAATAATTAATATTAGTTATACACTTAGTTATCTAATTGTTTCATTAAAACAAAATAAATAGAAGGCTTACCATTTTTAGAGTCAGTTGAAAGAACTTCACCATTATGAGTAGAAGAAATGTAATGACCATCAGGAGAAGTATTATACATCAGCTCAATGTTGGCGTCAAAGCTATGAGGGACATATTCAGTATAGGTGAGGTTCCATTTTGGTTTACCACGTTCATTATAAATTGAAATTTTATACGCTAAAATAAATTTTTTAAAAAAAACAAGTTATAAAAATAATTGAATTATTATATTTAAATTAAATATGTTTGTATTATTTTTATATATATAAATATATATATAATATATATACCATTCATGCCCATATACAAAGCGTCTCGGGGAAGTGTACCCGTAGACGGACATTCATTTTCTAATTCATTATCGCTGTTGAACGATTGGAGAATCTTCCCAGTAGCAGGATCGATGGCAAAAAACTTTGTAGACTTGCTGCCGACAATGAATACTTTACCATCAACAGATCGAAACGGAGAATTCATGACCAATTGTTTGACTGTCTGAGGAAACCTCTAATAATATTAAAATAATAGTATTTCCATTAGACCGACCATTTATCAACAATATAGGTAGAATAAATAAAGGAAAAAGTAAATCCACATATACCCTAATAACAACATGAACCACGAATGACATCACCATTGTGATAAAATAATTGACGTTACCTGAAGACCTGTCTTTGGAGAGAACATATATAAGATACCATCATTATTGGGTTCAACGATGTAGGTGATTTCAAGATCGGGATCATCTTCTTCTTCGAGATCGCCATTTAACTTTGTGAGTCGAGAATCGTCGATAATTCGACTATTATTATTATCATCATCATCAAATAGGCCATCATATTCAAATTCATCTTGGCCAACAATGTTAGTTACGTTTTGCTGCTTAGTCGAAGGACGCGTAAATGTTTTAATCAAAGAACCTTCAACAGCACCCTCTAAACTCCATAACACTTGGCCAGTATACCGGTCGACACCGTGCAGGTTGCCATCCAGTGTGGAAATAAGGACTAAATTTATTGGACTAAGGTCAAGTTTTGGTGGTAGAGCATTAACAACTTTCACTAGTCTTGAGAAGTTAGGAGGAGTAAATTGGACGAGTTCTTTAGAGTCAAGTTTTGATTTTGCGTACGTAAAAATAAATAATAAAGATAAAAAGACAAGAATCCGGAGTAAAAAAGGACGCACAATGAATGCGTGTCCGTGCGACCTCATTGTCCCAATCCTTTAAGGTACAGTTAGTAATGTCATATAATCAGCGAAGAAGAATAACAGTCCACGAACTCAAGAGATTGGTTTAAATAAGTTTACGGAGAGCGGCAACACAGAAAATGGAAAATAAATCCTTCAGAACGTTTATGGACAAGATAATTTGCTTAGTTGCTCTTTTTGCATTTTTGATACAAATGTTATATGATTGAGCTGTTGTGTCACTTTAACAAATAAAAGTGATTTATAAATTTAATAAGTGATTTTTTTTGAAAATCGATTTGATTTAAAGACTTAGAAAAGTTTAGACCGATGAAACGATCCCAGTATTAAGACACAGCCGGCAAAAAATCGATTATTTCAAATAACAATAACGAAAGTAATGCAGAAGTGTTTGCGGCGATGCAATAGTAATGGGAAACAAGATTAAAACAAACCGGCTTATTAGTTTTCTAAATATTTTCATTCCCGTAAGGCTGAAATCTTATCAGTCCATTGTATGATAAGCCACAGCAAATTCCGAATTCAAGTCGACGGAAGAAATTACACTTTCCAAAAATAAAAAAAGGTTAATTAAGCGTGAAACAAATAAATGGAGCCAAATATATTATGCGATTTACTACAGTATGAGGATGATATTCGGTCATGTGAAATTTTATAATAGGTTAGTGAAGACCGGACAAACCTACAAGACCGGATGAAATTTTTAGCCACCACAGTTGCCTTTTCGTTATTTCCTTAGACTTTAAAATTCCCAAGCTTACTAATCAAGTTTAAACGTTAAAACATGTCTCTACAAGAAACACTGTTAATTCAGTTTCAAGAAAATCCTTTAAACTGGTTTTTATCAGGATTTTTAATTTACGTTATTTACTCCTATCTAAGACCAGTACCATATAATTTGCCAATTGCAAGACATACAGAGACTACAGTATTTCGAGAATATACACCAAAACAGCTACGAGAGTTTGACGGTAGAACTCAACAAACAAAGATTTATATGGGAATTTGTGGTAATGTTTATGATGTTACCAAAGGTCGAAATTTCTACGGACCAGGTGAGCAAAATACTTTTTGCGGAGAACTATTTCATTGTTATTATTTATGAATAATAAATTTAAATTTATTTATAACTTTACTTTATAGATGGCCCCTATGGCAACTTTGCGGGTCGTGATGCTTCCCGTGGTCTAGCAAAAAATTCATTCGATATGGACGTACTTACACCCATTGATCAACTATTAGATACCCTCGAAGATTTAACCAGAGATGAAATTGATAGTCTTAATGACTGGCACGGTCATTTTGCTGGAAAATATCAACTCGTTGGTAAATTAGTTAATGATCCTGACATTTTTTAACCATTACAGAATACTCTTATATCATTAATTCATTGGTGGCCTCTTATTATAATATATTTATAAAAATGCTAATAAATGTGAAAGATACATTATGGCTTAACAATTGTAACAGGACATCGCAGATTTTTAACCAGATAATCACTAGTAGAACTCAAGACAATCTTGATAATAAATAAAAAATTATAATGAGTACTAATTAAAAAAAAATAATAGAACTTATTTCTATTCTGAAAATAATTAACCTTTTGTAGCCCATCGAGTTCTCTTGATCCAACAACTAATAAATTTAAATCGGGCTTATGATTTTCAACATAATCTTTTAAAATCTTCCCAACTACTCCATGACCTTCGAGTTCATTAAAATTATATTTAATATTCGGCTAAGTATTTCCCATTAACAATATTAATATAAATTAATATACAGTAATTGATAATGAATTAATTACTCTCGAATAGAGATTGTACCCGGGTAGAAAATGTTATTATATAGCTATAATAAACACCCGGTTAGCCGGGTAATTTATTAATGCTCGGGTAGAAGCTTATTGACGGGTACGATCTCTTACTCTCGAACAAAAGTTCGCTTACATAAATGATTTCACATTGCTTCAAACGTTCCATAACCTTAGATATAGGTTTCTTTGCGTCCAAAAGGATATCAAGGTTGTTGGCTTTATCCAAATTATGCCTATCGAAATTCTTATATTAGTATGTTTGCATTTTTAAGAGTTAGCAACGCGTCAAACTCACAAAAATGGGACATTGGTTTCTGGATTCAGTGCAATGACGTAGACGATTTCTAAACTATAAGGTGTATTTAATCTTGAACATAGATCGAACGCGTAGCTAAGCGCTTTGCATGATACTTCTGATTCTTCAGCGGCGAGCAAAATCGTGTATTGAGTTGAATCGCTCATGGATTTGTTACTAAAAATATTAATTTAATAAATCAGCAGTAATAAAAATTTTTTTTTTTCTTTACATTGCTTAAGGAAAAGAAATTTATGGGACATGAAGTTTTTTCTTTGCTTTTATATAATGAAAATCACGAGATTTCTGTTATATCCGACCCAGTTTTATATGACATCAGAATTACTGTACAATTTTTTTTATCATACGATTATTTTTTTTGTTATTGCGTCAGATTAAAATTATAATGCCACTAACATTAATGCCTTCCCTTATTCTAACATGGGCTTTCGCTTTACCCTAATAAAACTAACACAAAATGTACAACATATATTGATATAAAATAAAAATATGCGTTTAAAAACGCATGCAGTTATTTTTTAATAAATTTTATACATACAGTATATTTTTTGTAACAGATAAGGATAAATCTAATTACGTATAACCAGTGGTTATCATCACCAGGGTGCTGATATCTTTTTAAAAAATGATATTATTTAACATGTATATATTTACTAACTAGTTTTGCTATACGTATACGTATAATATATATATATATATATATATATCATATATACTCATTAAGATTGAAGAATTTTTTTTAGAACAGAAATTTTTGCTCTATATAATGAAGTTAAATAGTAAACTCTCGACATAAGCTATAGTGAAGATTTTATAACAAAATATATATCATATTATAGTGAAGATTTTATTATATATACGTATAATACGTACTACGTAGCTGCAACCCGCCACGGGAATTTATACGTATAAAATTTTTAATCAAAATTTATAAATTTACTATATATATAT
Organism: Dentiscutata erythropus; assembly: GCA_910591965.1. NCBI lineage: Eukaryota > Fungi > Glomeromycota > Glomeromycetes > Diversisporales > Gigasporaceae > Dentiscutata > Dentiscutata erythropus. Next base: position 441 of record CAJVPY010006596.1, on the reverse strand, counting down.
ATTAAATAATAAATAAACTAATGAGGTAAAATCACCGTCTTTATGTTTTTAAGGTTAGCGTTAGGGTGTAATTGAGACAAAGAAAGAGGTTAGGTATAATAACCTAAATTTTAGTTAAGGTTAGGTTTTCGGGGTGTTGACCATTTTTACTTAGAATACCTACCTGACCTTGATTACTTAGTACATTTTTGAGATATAGCATCCCTATGATTGGTTAAAATTAGCAATTTTCTAAACTAAGGCCATACAAATTTAATTACTTGGTTTTCATAACATGAAACTTTTAAATAGACCCGGCCGCCCGGCTTTTTTTTTTAAATTTCATATATAAATTTTATAAATTTTTTTTTTTAAATCCATCCGGTTATTACAGCTATTATCATAATTCCTGAAACACCTGATAAAAATTAGCCGAATGATTTTTCGGCCGATTCGGTTAAG
>CAJVPY010006595.1:0-10380 GCA_910591965.1 Dentiscutata erythropus | reverse complement strand
ATTTTGAAAAACTACAGTGGTTTAAAAAATAAAGTAGCTTATTTTTGAGTATAATTTTTTTCAAAATGTAGGTAATTCGCTGAAAATAATATATAACATGTCTAAAATCGATGTAATTCACCAAAATAGTCAATTATGACCTATTTTAAAATTTCCATCAATTTGCTAAAACTTAACTTTGGACCTTTGACCAAATTTTTGGCAATTTACTGGAAAAAAAAATATGATATATATCAGAGATGTCCAGGGTCCTATCAAAATACATAGTTTCTAAACAAAAAGTCTGCAATAAACTAAATACCTTCCACTCTTCTACTCTTTAATAAAGACTTACTTGGCTGCTCATAGTAGTGCCCAAGTATGATCTGCCACAGCAATAATTCACTTCTTTCTGGCATCTAACTTACTATATAACTCCCAAAAAAATTACTAAAAGCCTATTGCTAGCTTTATCAAGATTGCCTTTTTCTTAATATTTTTTCTTCTTCAAAGGGATATACAACAAATAGAAGTAAAGTAACAAAAAACACAAATAAAACAAAAATGACAAAAACAAAGGAGAAAAAGAAAAAACAAAGAAGAATAAAGAAAAAGAAAACAAATATGAAAAGGAATATAAAATAGAAAATAACAAAGAAAACAAAACAAAAAAAATAGCAGAAAATTTTGTTTTTTTAGCATTACTATTACTTGTGCTAGGCTGAAAAAAAATTATATAACAAATATAATATTTGTATATCTCTAGTATAAAGCTTTGCCTTATCAAATAAAATTTCTGACTAGGTCATCTGGACTTCTAAATGACATAAGCAGCCAACCTCAGTATTATGTGAAGCAGCACAGTCCATAAACAAAACTAACCAGATACGTGATCGCAGTCTGCTAAAACTGTTCAGATTTGAAAGATGTAAACAATGCTGATCTTTTGGAGAAGGTAAGCCATTTTGCCCACTTTTGTAAAAAATTTGAAAGAGCGGTAAGGAGGTGGAGAAAAGAGATGAAACCACTTTGTTTTGTTTAATAAAGAAGTGTGTATTTTTTTTACTTAATACACTAAGTTTATAGAAAGGAGCAAGTACTCTCCTTATTTTTTCAATAAGTGATAAACTCTGGGCTTGTTAGCAAATAGCATATGAGAACTATTTCTAAATAACAAGTGCCAGCCCTTATGGTGTGATAAACTCTGAGAAAGTTAGCAAGTAGCATATGAAAACTATCTCTAAATAACAACTGCCAAGTTATAAAGCTTAAGGACTATTTCTCAGACTGTTTCTACTTTTACAAACACTTATATTTTTTAAAATTTTTTAGATTTTTGTGTTAAAGTGATCATCAGGAAGAATTGTATGAGGAAGAAAGGTTTTGTTCAATTACTCATTACATATACTATTTGTATAATTGAACCTTTGCATTTTTCCAAATAGCTATTTTACTACTAATTTAAAAAAAATCTTTGTCAAAAAAATTATTTTTACTTCTTTAATCCTATTTTTCTACAAAGATTTAAACCATGTAGTTATTGCTACATGCATATTTCAACCTTTTCTGGCTTTAATAAAACAGTATGAAATTAAAAAACCTGTTTTATTTATTATTGCTATCAATGTATAAAGCTCATATTTTAACTGATTTGTATTATACATAAAATTAACTATAATTGTTTTAAAAGCTTTATATAGCAATTTATTAAAAAATTCTGTTATAAAACTAAAAATATATATTGGTTTATCTAAATTAAGCATAATTATATAATCTTTTTTAGTTAAAAATAGCTTTGCAGATTTATATTAATTATCATAGCATTAATAAAATGCAGATACTTCTTTGGCCCACCAAAAATATACCTAATCTATAGTTAAATTTTTAAATCTATTAAGTTTTTTAGATATAATTTCCTAATAAATATTTGTTACTTCAAGTATTAAATACTCACTGATATATTATTTGACTTGTTTTGTTATACTAGTAAACTTTGGTTATTAATTAAGTTTTTTATAACTAAGTTTAATTTTCACACAAGTTAATAGAAATTAAACAAAGATCTTCATATTTATATCCAATAAGATATGTTCTAGTATTTTATTATTTTGAAATATTATTATATTTTTGATCTTAGAAGCAAGTTCTTTATAACAATTATACCAGTAATAAAATAATATTGTATTTGTTTTTTTGAGACAGTTTTAGTATAGTACTAGTTCTTAGAATCTAGTATTGCTCAGATTCGAGTTTCTAATTTTTTGCTTATTTTTAGGCTTTAATTATATTAGTTATTAGAATCTAATATTGCTCAAGTTTGAGATTTTAATTTTTTTTAATTCTTTATAGAATATTTGTTTAGGACTTAGGCAAAGTCTGGGTTCTAAATTAATTATTATTTTTTTTAATGGGTTAGATTTATCTGTACTACTAGTAGTATCAAGTAATACTTTTTAACCTTAATTATCTACTAATTTTACAAACTAATTATTTTATTAAATATTATTTTAAAGTAATTTAAATCTGGGGCTTTCTATATTAAAACTTTGAAAATTTTAAAATTTTTTTACAATTTTATATAATTTTTTTTTTAACTTAAAAATTCTAGTTAAACTTAATTTTATATAGTAATTACTAGTTATCTTATAAAATATTATTGATTATAAAAAATTTTTTTATTAAGTAAATTTATTTAAAAATTATAAAAATAAGTTTGCTAATTTTAATTAAAAAGTCTAGTAACTTTTAATTAATATATGTGAAATAATTTAAATTTAAATTTTTTATTATTTTTTACTATAAATATTACAATATATTTATTTATTCATCAAGATGTTAGATAAATATCCATGCTGTCTAACAACAATATCAGAGTGTAGAATCGATTTTACTATTACATGATTTTTTGATATCTATCAGCCAATTGAAATTCAAAATTAGATATAATATAAAAAATTCAAAACAAATATTTGCTTTACAAAAATTGCATTTATCTTGAAATTTAGTTTAGGAATTTATAATTTATTGTATAATGCAATACATTGCACCCTCTATAAAACTTAGGGTTAGGGTTAGGGTTAGTATTAGGGTTAGTGTTAGGGTTAGTATCAGTGTTAAAGTTAGGGTTTGGGTTAGGTAAAATTGTAAGAGGAGCATTTTTACTTAGTTATACAACAGGGTTACCCTAGTAAAATTTTGAGATATAGCAAATTTTAAGTAAAGTTATGATTAGTTAGAGTTAGGGTTAGGGTTTAGATTAGGATTAGATAAAATTGTGTAATGATCATTTTTTGTTAGTTACACAATAGGGGTTATCTTAGTAAAATTTTGAGATATAGCTAGGGGTGCAATACATTGCAGGTGCAATAAATTATAAAACCCTTTAGTTTAATAAACTATTTTTGAAGCTCTAGCAAAAAAAATTTTTTGTACAATTTTACTATATAGCTATTTTTTCTAATCCTCTTAGCTTAAAACCCAAATATAAACAATGTTTTTTAGGGTTGACAATATTTGTTTTCCAACAATTACATAACTGTAAACCAACTGTTAAACAATCTAAGCATACCTAACTAATTAAAATTCATTATAAATTAAAATATATGTAAATAATTTTTTGCATATTTTTAAGATTTTGGGCGAAATTTTCTTGATAAATACTTGACCAAATTCAATAAAATTTTTTTATTTATTTTTTTTTATTTTGAATAATAACCTCATTGGCCATGTCAGTATTTGTATTTATTAAAGATTATTGTTTCTATTACAATGAGAGTATATCAAGCCACATTACACTTTTAGTGTCTAATTTAGTAGTCTGCATCTAAGCTATTTTACTTAGAGTTTTACACTATCTGCCATACCTAGTACTCTCCATTGAGCTGGCTCAAATAGGCTTAGAGAAATTTTGGTCTGGCTTGTTTTTGGCTTGAAAGGCTCGTGAGTCTTAGTGCAAATCATGTAACTATTTATCACATGACTTTCATATGATTTTTTATCAAATTATAATATTTGTCATATAAAAATCACGTGAAAGTCACGTGATAAACATTATGTAATTTGTACTAAAGCTCATGAGCCTTTCAAGCCAAAAACGAGCCAGACCAAAATTTCTATAAGCCTATTTGAGCCAGCTCAATGGAGAGTACTAGCCATACCTGCAACTCAAACTACAAAGCTACCCATTTAAACTCTCTAATTGTAATTTACTTTTATATGTAAAACCTCTGATAAACCAAACTATGGTTAGGCCAAAATTTTTTTATTTAATTCTATTATATTTGTATAATTAAATAAAAAAAAAAAAAAAAATTTATCAAATTTTGTAAAGTATATGTCAAGAAAACTTTGTTTAAAGTTTAGAAAGAATCAATTTTATAGTAAATTGTTTTGAATTTTTTAAAACTTTGAGTGAAGGTTTCTCGATAACTACCTAACAAAATTTGATGGATTTTTTTTTATTTAATCCTACATATTCATAGAATTAAAAAAAATTTTTGTTGAATTTGGTTAGGTATATATTGAAAAAACTTTGCTCAAAGTTTAAAAATAATCTGTCCTGTCTGTTAGTAAATTAAGTGGTTCTGAATTTTTTAAAAAATTGAACGATAAATGCCTGACAAAATTTGGTAAAAATTTTTTTATATTAATCATATGAATGTGTATAATTAAAATAAAAAAATTAATCAAATTTGGTCTTAAAGTTTAGAATTTTCTATCAGTAAATGAAGTGCTTTTAAAATTTTTTAAAACTTTGAGCAAAACTTTCTTGATAACTACAAGACCAAATTCGATAAAAATTTTTTTATTTAATTCTACATATTTGTAGAATTAAAATAAAAAAAATTTCATCAAATTTGGTCAAGTGCATGTCGAGAAAACTTTGCTCAAAGTTTAGAAAGAATTAGTTTCATCTATCAGTTTTTGAATTTTTTAAAACTTTGAGCACAGATTTCTCAATAACCATCTGACCAAATTCGATGATAATTTTCTACAAATGTATAGGATTAAAATAAAAAAAATTCATTAAGTTGGTCTTGTAGTTATTGAGAAACCTTTGCTCAAAGTTTTAAAAAATTCAAAAGCACTTAATTTACTATAAAACTGATTCTTTCTAAACTTTGAGCAAAGTTTTCTTGATACATACTTTACAAAATTTGATGAATTATTTTTTATTTAATTATATGAATATGTTGAATTAAAATAAAAAAATTTTATTTAATTTGGTTAGGTATTTATCGAGAAAACTTTGCTCAAAATCTTAAAAAATTGTTTACATGTATCTTAATCCATAATGAATTTTGATTGGTTGGGTATGCTTAGATCGTTTTTAGGGTTTAGGGCACAGGAAAAAATTAGGCATGCCCACAGGAGCATGCCTTGTGCTGAGGCATGCCCTTTCTAAATTATGTGACTAACATATAATTTGCAAATTTGCAACATGCTAAAAACTTTATATAAGGTATTAGGCCATACAAATAAATTATTCGTTTTTCATCCCCGGCCGGGTCACATAAATATTATGAAAGAGAAAAAAATTTTATTTTTTTATAGCTATTATCATAATTCCTGGGACACCTGTGAAAATTTGCCCGAATGATTTTTCCGCCGATCCGGTTAAGTTATTGATTCGGCATGATTATGATCCGTATAATAAAATAATTACTGATCATTTTATGATTGTCATAACAATAATGTCAACGATTTTAAATTTTCGTCCGAATGCTTGTCCAAAAATGCTTGGTGTGCTTTAGTTTGTACGAAAATTTATGGAAAAAATTGTTCATGTCAACCAATAAACCTTAACAAGAAAAAATCGAATATAAATTAGACTTTTATAACAAATATATTGCTCGAACAGGTGCCGTTATTAAAAAGTTAAATATGAGGCAGCGTCAATCAAAACATAGCATAGTGAGATTGATTACTTTCCGAAAATTGTTACACAAAATGATAAAAAATTAGGTCATGTCTAATCATAACATGTTGTTTATAATAAAAATATTGATAATGATTAAAAATATTCGTATTTTGATTACAATTAGACATGCCCTAATTTTTTATCATTTTGTGTAACAATTTTGGAAAATAATCAATCTCACTATGCTACATTTTGATTGACGCTGTCCATATGATCGACTGGTTTAAAAATGCGACCAAGATGTTATTAATATTTGTTGAGAATGCATTAAGAATTGTAAATAGTTTTATTTGTTTATATTTGTTTATAAGAAACAAAAAATAATTAGAAATAAATAAATGCTTTCGGTTGAACGAAATTGTATCTTGCCAAAGAATAGGAATTGAAATTTAGTTTAATTTTTCAAAACCGAATTTTTCATCTTCGAAATGAATAAAGGCTTCGTTTGAATGAAAATGGATCTTGCCAAGGAATAGGAATCGAAATTTAATTCAATTTTTTAAACCCGAATTTTTTGTTTTTGACAAGAAACAAAAAATAATTAGAAATAAATAAAAACCTTTGTTTGAACGAAAATGGATCTTGCCAAAGAATAGGAATCGAAATTTAATTCAATTTTTTAAACCCGAATTTTTTTGTTTTCAACTAGAAACAAAAATAATTAGAAATGAATAAATGCCTTTATTTGACGAAAATGGATCTTGCCAAAGAATAGAATTGGAAATTTATAAAATTTTTTAAACCTGTATTTTTGTCGAAAAAGAATAAAGGCTTTGTTTGAGCGAAATAGATCTTACCAAATAATGGGAATTGCATGTCGACATTTAGTCTTATTGAAATATAAGTTTTATATTAGTCATCTGATGATATATCTGTTACTAAATCTTATTATTATCATTATTATTCCCAAAATCTATAGCTTAACCGGATCGGCAGAAAAATAATTTGGGCAAATTTTCAATGAATTATGATAATAGCTAAAATATAAATGTTTTACCGGGTGAAAAAAAAAATCTTTTTTTAACCAATCATATTTTAGAAAAGGTTTAATTTTTTTTAAAAATAAATTTATTTCCCGGGCGGCCGGGTCACATTTTACTATTTATATGGATGAGAAACGAATAATTTTATTTGTATGGCCTTAGTAGAAACCAAGCAAATTGTTTTTAAGTAAATTTTTTTAAACATTGAGTTAAAATATCTAAACAACTATTAAACCATACTTGATAAAATTTTTTTTATTTGTTGTTTAGATACCTTAACTAAATGTTTAAAAAATTTATTTGGAAACAATTTGCTTGGTTTCTATTGACACCCCCATATGTTGATTTAGTATCTAACCTTATTAACCAATCAAAATATTCTTTATAAATCACATAACAAGGGCATGCCTTTTGGCCTTGAGGCATGCCCATAGGCATGCTCTAGGGGCATGCCCTTAGAGGCATGCCTCATGCCCCTGTGCCCTAAACCCTAATTGTCTGATCTTGATGGGTAAATAGATGTACACAGCATAAACCAGGGCCAACCAGCTTGGAGTACTAAGATACTCCAGATTTGTCTCTAGTTTTCCACAAACTGAATTAACTATTCTATTTAATGTATTTTATAACTCCAGTCTGGTTTGGGTTCAAGTCAGAGTGCTCCGGTATATGATACACCAATTAACAACCCTGATAATCTTTAATTAATATTATTGTATTAGGTAATTTTAATATGTATTCTGATTTCTCATCAAAAAATCATAGTTTAGTCTATTTTTAACATAGGTTTGCTACTATTTAAAAAACAAAAAGCATAGACTTCTCATTTGAATATAAGAGTTTGGTATAGAAAGAAGTAATTATACCAAGTTATAAATTAAGACAATACTTTAGTTTCGTTAGTTCATTATTTTTACCATTTTTTGATAAAAGTCGAAACTAGGGTTTTGACTTTCGCCAACGTGAAACTCCTAACAACTATACTCGAGTTACTCTGATCACTCAAGGTAAACCAGAGCTTAACGTTAAATTTTATCATCATATTTGTTTAAGTATTATCAATATATGAACACCTGATCTTACGAGCTACACATGAAAATTTCCTTTTTGGTTTGCACCAACGCGTTCGCAGCCACCCTATAAATACACTCAATTTTCTAGCCTAAACAAACTCTCACCAAAAAAATACAAATCACATCTCTGATAAATTAATTACTTCACTGCTACTCAACTTCTTGAACCTCATCACCAGTAAAACTTTGGTGTTCTTTCAGTAGGCAAGTAGCGTTCATATATGTTATTATAATATTTACCTTAGTAAAGTTATCTCCAGCTTTGAAGCAGCTGGAAGTGCGTCAAAAAGTCATACGTGTTTTTTATCCATACTAATTTATTAATCTGATCAACAGACTGAAACAAATTGAAAATAATTATCATTTCAAATGAATCAATATTCGTTTCAATCAAACCAAAAAATCAATCTATACAAAGGCTCCAATTTATCAAACAACTCACTTGAAGATTTAATCTTAAATACGTAATGTTTGGCATACGAGTGGATATAAGTTATGCTGTAGGAGTGAGAGCTGGAATACATATGTTTGGTGGAATACAGAAGCTAGCAAGTGAAATTGATGCTCAGTAAATAAGAAATATTGTTATTGTGGCTAATTTTATCGTACAACTTTTTTCCAACATTTAATTACAATGTGTTCAGTGAGAACGACACATTAGTTAGTATGAACAGAACCGCCACTAGTAGGTCTTCTTTGCTTCAATAATTTTTAATTCTTATATCACCACTTTCTTGGTTTTTTAATATTTACAAATTCTTAAATTATGGCAGATGTCGAAATTCAAGGTCAAGAATGTGACTAACATGTATTAAACCTTCCCTCAGTTTATTCTGAAAATAGGAATTTCCCATCAATCCCACGTCATGCTCATGCTATCGTTATTTTATTAACTTTCGCTAAGATTTTATGTGAATCAATTGAGGATTTAAACACAAGTTTAGAAATTGACTCAGCTAACGCAGAGGCATTATATCTTCATGGAGAAGATTATATGTATACAGATCAGTAGTGTAAAAAAATAATATCGGAGTAACAATTCTGTATATTTTTTTTGTGCGAAGAAATAAATTTTTTACTATCAATTTTAATATAAAAAAAAAAAATTCTGTTATTTGAATATGAGTTTTTCAAAATTAAGATTAAGAGTCTTTGTTTTAAAAGAAGGATAAAAGCATAATTTAATGATTTTTTATTTTATTATTTTTTCTAAAGATGAATTTGTCTTCGTTTATAAAAAATTTTATTACAAAGATCTAAATATTAACAAAATAACTAGAAAAAAAGAGTAAACTAGAGATTTGTTTTGTAAAGATAATTACTATTGTACGTGAGGTATGTAAACGAGCGTTACTATCGAGGAGGCCTATCCTTTACATTCAGCTAAGTTTAACCTGATAGTAAACGAAAGAAGATTACAAATAAAGAAGTGTGTACACGAATATTAGTATATATGGCATAAGTGATAATGCAGGGCCGTAAAGATAATATAAAGTAAGTTTATAGTATAAGATATGGAATATACTGTATGATACGGCATTCAGCAGGTATGTAGTAAGATATAAAAAATCATTCAGAACATCCTTAAAGAAAAAAGAACCTTTAACTAGGATGAACTCAAGAGATTTAAATTTAAATGCGTGAGAAAGGATCTGCAGTTAATATTGGACACGGTAGAATGGATTCCCTTTAAAGATTCTTGAGTAAACTATACTCAGACACAATTCAAGGCACGGCCACTCATAATTTTTATTTTCTTTTTATATGATTAACAAAGCTTTGCCTTTCAATTTCATCTCACGCTATTACCCAAGATTAACATAGATCTATCAATCAATTTTTATTTTTATTTTTATCATTTAAATTAAAGGTTTTCTGACGTACTACGATACAAATACGATCAAGACAAAGATAACAGTGTGAAACCCAAATAAAAATCCGCGGATTTTTGATTTACGTTTATATACTAAGCAATTCAGGTTTCACTATTCTAATAATACTGTAGGTTATACGAAAGAATAATAAAATTATATTGATAATAGGAAATTAAAAATATGTAAAAATTGACACAGAAAAGTTACGAGGGTAATATAGGAAGCCAATCAGAATGTGAAATTAGGTTTAATATAACGATAAATTTAATATGCATAATGTGTCTTAAATAATAGTTAACGAAAAAAAAATGCTTGCTCATAAATTCAAGCAAAATTTTAATCAAATTAAAATCGAGAACATTAGCCACGGAATACATATACTCAAAATTAATCAAATGATGACGGTATAATAACTCCGTAGGGCACGTCTTGAATGTGTGCCAGGTTAGTGGCGAAGTCAGCCACACCTAACATGTGATTTATTAATGCGATCGAAATTATTAAGTTGGATAATTAAAAAAAAGTTGCGCAAATTTAATTTCACAAGTTTA
>CAJVPY010006594.1:0-10380 GCA_910591965.1 Dentiscutata erythropus | reverse complement strand
TTGGTGGATCAAGACCTAAATGTTTAGGACCAGATTGTTATATTAAATTGGCTATTAAATGTATGGATAAAGATTTTGATAAAAGACCTACTGCAACAGAAATTATTGAAATAATCACAAGTTGGTTAAATGAAATGGATCAGGAAGATGATAATGAAATCAAAAAGCAATTTTTGGAAGCCAATAATACTAAGCCAGAGTCAGTTAAACAAATACATTCTCAAGAAGTTTATACTAGTAAGTTATATAATACACAAAAATTTTCCGAATATATTAGTAAACCAATGAGTACAATCGAAATTTCGAACAAATTCTCCAAATTAGATTTAAATTAAATTATATAAATATGTGTTAATGTAACGTGCACTTGGGAAGGTGCAACTGTAGGAATTTTTTCTTAGGCATCAAAATTTTTACAATATTGAATCCCAATATATTAAATAGTTAAATATTTTCTTTCCACTTAATCTATGAATTATTTTTTATTGTTTTGGTGGCTTTTTTTCTTCGGAGCAGTGTTAAAGATTTAAAGTTATCAATGTTCTCAAAAAAATTTAAAAAATTTTAAAACTCTGCATTTAAATCATGATTTCTTTTTAGAACAAACTAAGAACATAAAATTTATAATTTTTGATCTCATAAGATATATATGAAAATGGTATAATTAGTAAATTTGAAATTTTTTTTTATCATTAAGAGCATTAAAAATTTTTGAAAACATAAAATTATCAATTATATTCTCGAAGAACAAAAAGATCCTTTCACTGCTTGGGAGTAAGAAATTTTTAAATTAATTTTATCATCTTTTTTGAATTTTCTGTCTCAATATATCAGATATCCTTTGAAATATTTTGTTTACATTTAATAAAAATATAAATTTTGATTTTAAAATTGATTGAGAATTACCAATGTGCTAATCAACTTAACAAAGCAATTTTTCTTAATATCGTTATTTTAACTTTGTACTAAATTAAATATTGAAAAGCTATGCTATTTAATTATAGATCACAAGTAAGTTAAAGTATTCTTTTTTTTTTTTTGAAATTTACGTTACCAACAATACTAACCAATAATATTTCGAGAAACAGTAAAAGTACCTTCTATAGTTAAAGTATTAAGCGAAACCTAGAGGTTTTGCATTGGCAAAAGTCGAAACCTAGTTTTGACTTTTGTCAAAAATTTTTGAAAGGGCGAAATGCGAAATTGGCGAAACTAACGACACTGATAAAAAGTGATAAATGAAGGTGAGAGGTGGTAAAACTTACGAAAGACTCCGAAGATTCGATATAACAAATTTTTGATGATATTTGTTTACATAATTGATAAGCACGATTAAAAGAAAAAAAAAAAGATTTAAAAGATGAGTTTGAAAAACATGGCATAATATCTGTAATTCGAATATGTTTGCTGGCGATGAAATTTTAAGTCTTTTTATAAACTCAGCTGCTTATGGTCACATTTATTCGAATATCCAATCATTCCCAGCATGGGCAATAAAACATTTGAGTACATGATAATTGAAAAGTGCTTTAAAGTTTGGTCAATAGATAGCATTTATATTTGGGTTAGGTGCGGGTGGTTTGTCTAGTAAACTTGCACAAAAAAATCTTTTTTGGTATTCAAAAGGCGTATATTATTATTATTGACTTAGCTATTACAGTAGTGCAGATATTAAACAAGTATTTTATTTACTATTACAAGTACTTCGTTGGTTACTCTTTCAACAACCTTAAGAGCAAAACTTTGTAAAATAGCTTATTTACAAAACAAAAAAAATCCAATCTGCCGCTATCGATACCGATATGCGTTGAGAATTTATTTATATATTGGTAGTGAATAAATTATAATTTATAATAATACATGCTAAATTTTAAGTGGCCTGCAATTGTTTTTTTAATCGTCAGTCTAGTTCTACCTCAAAACAAATGTTGTATCGCGTTATTCAATGTTAGATGATGGATGATTTTACGTATACCAGAATGTCAAAATCATAGTGGTGGCAGAAAAATTCGCGATCAGATGATTGACCCAACCCAATCAATGATCAATAAACTTCCATTAATAATGCAGTACTATGTTTAATTGCATAAATATTATATTCTGTTTTCATTATGAAGTTCAGAACGATTAAAACCATCTGATCGCGAATTTTTCCTGACACGTATGGGCGCATATGCAAGGTCTGGAGTGACTACTGTGATTAAAAGTGTAAAATTTTTTATGAGTTACTTATCAGTTGCTTATCAATTTTTTATATAGTTTACTTTATGGGTCTTTAGATAATTTACGAGCTCTTATCAGTTTTTACAGTTACTCTATAGTAATTTAGAACATCAAATTTAATTTTAATAATCACAATGTTCCGACTGTAAATTTCGCCCATAATGTACGATCACTGTTACTTTCAAAAGCAGAGGAAATTAAGAGATTAAAGGTTTTAGAATGAGAGACTCGTGAAAATAATTAAGATTATGAATTTTGAAGCTGCCCCAGATAAGCCGTGAAGCCGATGGTGATGATTCTACAAGGGTTTCTATTTTATGATAACCTAATATTGGCGTCAAAGTCGGGCGTAATCTGCTTAACCTTTGATTTAAGATTAAATATAAGCTAAAAAAAACCGTGATTTTTCAAAAAAAAATTCAATAATTTATTTATTTATTCAAACTATTCAAAGAATTTAATTCGTAAATATTAAATCTGATTACATCCAAACCGGAATATTTCAAAATGTTTATATTCAAAATTCTAATAGTTTATGCTGTATATCGGAACGGAATTTTGCTAGATTTAGAATTAACTAAAGTTTATTCTAAATACAGTACACAGAATTTTTAAATTGAATTAAAAAATTTGAATTAACTTAGAATTAATTCAGAATCCACTTAATGCATATTCAATTTTAAAATTAAAAGCGATTGAATTTAATTTAAATAGTAATATATTGCAAAGTATTTATGCATATATTCTATTAAAGCTCCATCTGGAAAGCTAACCACCAAAATTAAACCAACCTGAACTCGGTCAAAAAATTATTAGGACGATTGGTTTTGCCATAACGCATTTAAAAACTTGCGCAAATTGTCAACTCTTAATGAAACATAACATTATTGTTCAGTAAATCTACCAATAAAATTAATATATGCTGTAAGTTTAAACGGAATTTAAGTGGATTCGGAATTTATATAAAAACCTCATTTGGAGGTTGATTTTGTCATATGTACACCCTAACCCTAGTTTAACAAGGAATTAATTTATAAATTACATACCGCATCTCATAGTTTTGAAGAACCAACGTGTTTTAACCACCTTGGTGTAAATACAAAGTATGTCATATGTTCTATAGACAGGACATATATCGGAAATTTGACACAACTTTTATGTTACTATATCAGGTATGTCTCTAGTTTCAATAGTTTTATTTTGTACGCCATAATGGCGTTCTGCGGTAAGTATGCCAAGGGTTAAAAAAAAAAAAAAAGTTTATTTAATGGTCTTGAGCTTTAATACTGAAATTTTTTGTGTAATAAATTAAGGGTTTACGACGCCTATTAACAGATTTGTGATCAAGAAATTTTAGTAAGCTTTTCAAATACATTGTGAGGTCGAGATAAAAATTAATATTCTAATATTCTTGTAACTCGGACATTTTTAAAAAATTTTGCAGTTTAGAGATTTACAAATAAGAACTCAGTCTCGTTTACATAAAATCATTTTTATTGATTTGATAATGATTAAATTTTTTAAATCAACTTATTAAGTGGGATTTGAATTCTCTATTCAACCGAGCTAGTATAAAATTTCGTTGTAATATGAGTAACTTGAGTTGATCGGAATCCACAAAAATTCAATTTCGACGTACAGGTGAGTACAAACGTTTACCCTTCTATCAGATAGTATGTCGATTTTCAAATAAAAGAAAGTCTGAGCGTTTATGGAATAGAATGGTCTAATTATTTGTATTAGTAAGTTCTAATAAGGTCTAATAAGGTTGAATTGACTAAGCTTTATGATATTCTTCAACAACGTTGCACTACTATAGTCATGACTCTTAGCGCGTTAGTTAATATAATATTTAACTGAGATCACATAACTAATAAGAGTCAGAACCGAGAGCAAAGTGCCAAGTTTCGTTTAAATGTATAGTTAAAGACCTCCTATCATTATATACAGTAGGATATTTTTTTTTTTAATTATAGATTTCCGATTTAAGCAATCCGTTATCGATAACGCTAATTGATTATCTACATACATTACTGCATATTAAACGATAATGTTAACTAAATTTAGATTGTGATACATATGCTAAAAAAATGGATTAAGTAGCCGAGCAAATTACTCAAATTAATTTGTTTCAAAAATGTCTTATCAATTCTTTTTAAAATATTTAATTTACACGATTTTACTTTTTCATTTACTTCGATTTCAATTTCCTAAAATAAATATTTTGGAAGTAATAATTATAATTTATTTTATAAAAAATTTATATAAATTAATCATATACACGTTAAAAATTTCATTAATAAAATCAATAAATGAAAAATCTCAAAAATTATATTTTTGTAAAACGTTTCATGCTAGATTTTTTCCTAAAAAACATGCTTTTGAGTATCCGATTTTATATATTGGAGTTGATTTAGGATTACTTGAGAAAAATGGGCGAGGAGGATTTATGTGAGTTTTTTTTTTTTTTAATGATATTTATATAAGTTTCGTAGTTCATATTTAAAAAAATTAATCGATTCGGGGGGTTTTTTTAAAGACTAGGGTACAATAATAGAATGGCTATTTTTAATATAAATGATGATGACTATCTTGGTCGTGTTAACGAACATGATCTTACCGAAGGCACGGCAAAAAAGAAGAGAACTATAAAAGAAAAGCTATTCTGGCATATCAAAAAACATGTAAATATCATTTATCTTTTTAAGAATTTACCATTTATCTCTTTAAGAATTTACCATTTATCTCTTTAAGAATTTACCATTTATCTCTTTAAGAATTTTAAGATATATATTATTAACTCATAAGTAAATATTTAATTATTTATATAAAGGATATACCAACGGAAAACCTATGCCGAGCTGAATTAGTTACAATGCCAAGATTTTGTGGTTATGCATTTAATCCTGTTAGCTTTTATTATTGCTACGATATTAATGATGTTTTGAAAGTCCTTGTTTTGGAAGTTAATAATACTTTTGGTGAAAAACATTTATATATTTTGGATCGTGATAATGAAGCTGATAAATCAATCAGACTTGGGTATGTATATTTAATTAATAAATAATTTGACTCTTTAATTCGTTAAATATATCTACACTTACTCGTATAACGTTTTTGTAGGTTTGATATGAGTTTTACTATAAAACGTGCATTTCATGTATCACCTTTTAACGATCGAAAAGGCATATATAAAGCATTCTGTAAAGATCCTAAATCAGGGTACCTGGATATGAGACTAGTCATGTATACAGATCCTTCTCATTCGGATGATGTTTCTAGTGATAATATTACCTACAAGAGTAATACGCCGATACAACGATTTAGAAAAAAATTGGTTGCGACAGCATCTGGTCATTCATATTCTCTAAACCTGATTAGTGTGATTTATGCGATAATGACATATCCATTAGAGATTTTCTTAACTATGCCACGTATTCTTAAAGAAGCATACAAATTGCATTATTATAAGAATTTGGGAATATATCATAGACCTATTCCAGTCGAGGGAACTGTTGTGAAATTGGATCCAAATTTCATTGATCGGTAAGAATTAAAAGATATTTCTAATCAACTGTGCTTAAATAGTTTTCATCATAAAATATCTTTATTATTGACTTTTATATATTTTTAATAAATAGATACGCGCAAGAGATAATTACAAAATATCTCTTTTACCTTGTCTCCAAGCATACCTCAATAATTAATATCACTATACATCTTCCAGATCCGAATATACCTCCAATTCAAATATATCCCGACAACTATAATGGAGATCTTCAAAACATTAAGCACATTAAGATTTCATTGCATAATTATTCATTTTTTACCAATCTTTTAATTAATCAAAATTTTTATCGAGCGTTACTTATCGGATATTTTGAGAAAGCATGGGATTGTAATGATTTACCGTCGTTGATCGACTTATTTTTTAATCATCCTAATATCATTGAGGATGACCTAAAAGATAAGCATGATAATTCGATACACAGAGATAATAAACAAAGGTTAAGCTTTTATGAATCTAAAACCGCAATGATAAGAAGATGGTATTGGAAAAAATTATTAAATGATGAGAATACTGGAGGTATTAAATCGAAACAAGAGTTTGATGAAATGTTACATTCACTTTGGCCAGCTGAAGGTGTAGATCAAGATTTTATCGCCAGTATAGCACAGAATGATGTTTGTTTTGATCTAAGGCTTAAAGCAATTGTATGTTTTTTTATTTATCATTTCTTATATTAATTTAAATTCGCATATATATTTTAAAGAAAACAATTCTAATATACATATTATCAATTCGTAGATTAACTCGCACAAAAACATTGCAATAGCATTCCGAGATCTTTTAATAAAAAACAACGAAAATAAGATATTAGCATTATTTGGATATACCCATTTATACCTACTGACCATTCCATCAAATAATTCGATTAAACATCTACAACCTTTAATTTCACATCAACTACATTTATTACCATTTCCACCACGGTACATTCCGTATGAAGGTAAAGAACCAATAATACACTTAATTGATAGATTTGTGCTTTTAGATAATTATTCAATATTTAAAAAAAGGTGGGAAAAAATAAAATATTTGTTAATGATGGGATTAATGACATGCGCATATAAAGCAGATTTTAAATTCTGGAAATTGACTACGAGATTTATTGATGGACCTAGTGGGAATCCATTTTTAGGTGAGAAGTGGTTGTGGGAGGGAGTGATTAACTTGTTAAAGAGTGGAAAAGATTATGAAAAGGAAATTTATAGGAGTGACGATGAAGAAAAGAAAGAAAAAGAAAATAAAAACTTTCTTGAAGGATGGGAGGTTGTTTATGAAAGAAAAGGTAAGATTTTTCTTTGATTATAAACGTTATTTTGATTTCTAAGTTTCATGTGACGTTTTTTTAATTCAGAATGCGTATGATTATTTATTTTAGCAAATAATAATAAGCTTGAACTAATGACATTATCATCGCCTTTACCACTTTTACCAAGAGAAGATGAAATACTAAAAGAAGATAGACAATTTAGATTATGGTATTTTATGAAATGTTATAGAAATGGGGTATTGTTTAGAAATAACGATCTTTAAAAATCTATAATTATTATTAAATGTATTTAACAATTTTATAAAATTTGTAATGCGTGAAATCGATTAGATAATATAAGATTGGTTGGGTAATACTATAACGAAGGATTATGTTAAATCACATTATTAAACTTGTTATTCATATATAATAAGCAGACATCTGAGTATAGAAGAAAAAAGCTGGCATTTGAATAAAAGACTAGTAAATTTAAAATGCCATAACAATCACTTCGCCGTTATTTATTCACCGTCGACGACAAGTTCATCTTCAATTACTTCACTGACAATATATCCAACTACGTTCTAAAACGAAGAAACAATAATTTTACATACAACTTAACTCTCTTTATAAAAAAAAAGATTAATTATAAAGATTATATTGTGTTATGTGTATGTGTAGTTTTTGTTTATTGGTAAGCGATTGTCAATAAATTAATTATTAGCGAGGTGAATAAATACGTTTATAAAATTTTATGAAATGATTGTTGATAAAATAAGCTGCTCCAGTTTATTCAACTTTGGATTAGAGTTTTAGAAATTTGAGCGGAGTTGAATTGTTTGATAAATATATATCGAAAATATTTATAAAATTATCGGTTTGAAATCAGTAATCTTTTTTAATCACTCTATAAATAATAATAATCACAGACTGATAACATGAATTGCCAAGAACTAAATAGATCAATAAGAGTAGATAAATTAAAAAAAAATAGTTCTAAATTTATTGATGGATGCTTTCAATAATCTGATAAATATTATACGAATTATTTTATCGTAAATATATATAAAGTTAGCATGTTACTTTCTCAAAAATTCAAAAATTAATACAGTACTACCAAATTTCATTTACAACACTTTCAAAGATTACGAATATGCTATCCAATTATAATTGTGTCGTCTTCTTTATCCTAATCGCTGTACTCATGGTTAAAGCCATTCCTAAACAAAATCTACGTGTCCGCAATCCCTGCTTTCCAACGATTGATACATGCGTTTCTTCCTGCGCTGCACCAAAATTAATTCAAGACTCTTCAAGCGCTTCAAGTAACAATTACGAATCATGTTTTTCAAATAATCATGCTCTCGAAAGTTGTGATGATCTTGAACAACAGGTCGCCTATTGTAATCAAAATGAAAATAATTACAATCTCATGTGTAAACGTACACCTTTAAATAATTTACGATTCCACTACAAACAGCCACTTTTTATGGTCCGCTCTTTATTAAACAAACGATCACCTTTAATCTTGGATATTGGAAGTGAAGGGTATAATCAATTTCAACAAGAGAATTTATGTGATTCAGATCGTGCGGAATGTTGTTTACAACAACAGCAACAAAGTATTTGTAATGAAAACGAAAATTCATTTTCAAGAATTGGAAAACGATGTTTAAACAAAAGGATAATGAATATTGGAAATCGAGGTCAAAAGAGGAGATCGAATGGTAGAAGTTATCTTAGTAATTGTAACGGATTATATAAGAGAGATAGAAATTATCCGAGATTTACGCGTGTAATCCCTCCGTGTTTTTAATATTTCTGTATTACATTAAACAAAATAATTACATATTGGCTATGATATATTAAATATTTATTTATGTTATCGCTATGTATTTTATAATTTATAATTTATTCAATATATATGAAAATAAACTAATTCTCTGCACATATCGGCTGATTTAATTTTTTTTTTTCGATAAACTATTTTTAAGTGAACAAACGGAACATTTAACATTTGTCACAATCAATAAAGAGTTTGTTTTAATATCTATGCAAAATAAAAAAAACAACAACCAAAATAGCTATTTTAAGCTATATAATGAAGTATTCTGACCGTTCCTTGAAAATATTCAAGTGTTTAAAATTAGTTTGTAATTTCTGTTTAAGGATAGATTCGAATAAAAAAAAGACAATAAATTTTCACATATTTAATTATATACATAGATTGAAAACTAAACCATTCATACTGTCATATGAAAATCCTTTGTTAGTTGATAACAATTGACAATCTCAATCGTGGTTATTTTAATTGCCAATGAAAAAAAAATTTTGAAAAACAAATATTTTTGATCGATAAATAACTATTGCACGGTTCAATCTTTTAAAATAAAACAAATGTTATTTAAAAATGGCAGGTAAAATTGTACAGCATTGCATTAGCAACAATTAGTATATTGGCAAAAATCTATACTACTTTTCGTCAAAACTACAAAAAACTTGAGTTGCAGTCAGTCTTTTAAACAATTGATCCTTCAACCCAGTTTCTTGCACGTGGTTAGAAGTTAGATCAAAAAAATCTTTGGGACAAACTTCAACACAAAAAAAAGATAAAATTGATTTGAAGATTTCTTACACACAAGAAAAAACCACCCAAACACAAATAATAAGAATAATTTAAAGGAAAGAAAATATTTAACTATGTAATATATTCGGATTCAATATTGTAAAAATTTTGATGCCTAAAAAAAAATTCCTACAGTTGCACCTTCCCAAGTGCACGTTACATAAATACATTTTATATAATTTAATTTAAATCTAAATTTGAGAATTTGGTCGAAATTTCGATTGTACTCATCTGTTTACTAATATATTCGGAAAATTTTTGAGTATCATATAGCTTACTTGTATAAATGTCTTGAAAATGTGTTTGTTGCACCGACTCTGGTTTCATCTTATTAGCTTCTAAAAATTGATTTTTGATTTCACTATCATCTTCCTGACCCATTTCTTCTAACCATTGAGTGATTATTTCCTTAATTTCTGTCGCAGTAGGTCGTTTGTCAAAATCTTTATCCATACATTTCATAGCAAATTTAATAAAACAGTCTGGTCCTAAACATTTAGGTCTTGATCCACCGATAATTCTTGACACAAGATCATCATTAAACGGAATTCCATCAAATGCTTTTTGTCCGGTCGAAATCTCTGTCGCAATAACTCCAAGACTGTAAATATCTGATGCTCGAGTATACGGTTGACCTATCAAAACTTCAGGTGCTATATACGGTAGAATTCCACAAATTTTCCCTTCCTTTACTTCTTTTGAAAGTCCAAGATC
>CAJVPY010006593.1:0-10382 GCA_910591965.1 Dentiscutata erythropus | reverse complement strand
CTTGATGTACCATCGTTGTAATTGTGTATAAAACACCGTTTCAAATTCTAATAAAAGCTTTCAGGCCAAAGAGATCTCCTTAACTCAAAAAAAAAAAAAAAAAAAAAAAGAAACTGCACTATGTTAAAAAATCAGTCTTAACTTCTCATCTGTTAGATGATCATGATGTTTTGAAACAATACCATTTTTTTTTAGCTGTTTTAATTTTCTATTTAATGCACCCCATAATCCAGCAAATTCTTTTCTATTGCCTATATTATGTTTTGTTGTTGCATTAGGATGCTTTAAAATGTAGATGCTTAAAAGTCTAATACAGTTTGTTAGGAAAGAAGGTGAATATTCTTCTTGATCACGAACTTTATGAATACCAATAATAAACTCAGTCATTTCACATTCGAGTTGATCTTTATTTGTAATAGATTCAATACCATAGTTATATCCAACTTCTAAATGCCAAGCTTCTAAGATTCCAACCCACTTAGCAGTTGCTTTGCGGGTATTTTCAGGAATTACACCATTAATTATTTCATTTATTTCTTCGCTTGTAGGTTTATAATAAATATTTTTTTATTTGTGACTTTTGGCATTTTTTTTTATATAATGATTTTGTTGAGAAAGATATAGAAAAGCGAAAGAGCAAAAATATGCATGAATAAATGAACAAGGTATTTATATAAAATGAAAATTCGTTAAAATTTACTTTTTATTAAGCTATTAGTAACTTTGTTGTTAAAAAGTAATACGTAATTTAATTTAAAGTTTAATTCTTATTGTTTATTAAATTTAATTTCCGATCGCCGTAGAATGCCGGATAATACCGTTATTGAATGCTCCGCACCAATAACTGACGTATTTTGTGTGGAATTTGACTGGTCGATGTCTGGGCCCCTACATCTCCCGATCAAATTCCACACAAAATACTTTCCGTTATTTGTCATGTGTAACAATAAAATCGTTATCACACAGATCACGATGAAATTGCCAAATAACTCCAGTTATTGGATGCTTCGCATCCAATAACTATATATTATCATGATCCTAATCATGATGAATTATGATGAATTGACAATACCACATGATTTTCAAAACTTTTTTGGGTGGCGATTTTACTCCGGTCTAAGTATACTGCAAATATATTATATACACTATTTAACTTTTGAGAAGTTGTTCTTAGTTGTATATTTATTATATATACAGTGCTAAGCGGCAACGCAAGGCTAGCAAAAAAAGAAAAACACGTAAACTTATGCATGCCGAATGCTCACGTCCAGTCTATGATAAGAAGATTATGATCATGTAAAATATGACGGAAACAGAAGAGATGTACTGGACTCATAAATGTTGCAAGATAGATGGCGATTAAATTATCATAAATTTTAATAATTTAATAATTTATTGTAATTTTATAGCCATAGTAAAAGGTGCTGCCAAGTTGTTGATAGAATATAACAGTTAGCATGAGCTAAAGGATGTTCAAGTAGCGGGTAAAATGCTTCACCTCTCTGCTCTTACTAGGAGACGAAATTCATCGACGATATCACTTTGATTCTGTTGAGATTCCAGTACGTTCTACTAAGAATAGTAAATAGATAATCGATTTTGTGGGTACATTATTATTATTATGTCAAAAATATAAATAATTTTGATTTGTTGATTTAACTAAGTTTATATCATGTAAAACATTACGATCGTCGGCTTGTCCCGATTATTTAATTTTTCGATTCTCGCCAAAAAAATTGTCACTAGCATATGCAGTTTTTCGTCACTTTCTCCTGAGTGGAATTCTGTATAGAAATATTCATTTGATTTTTTAATCTTCCAATGTATGTATGCCAGATGCTTTAATTAATTAATTATTTATTTTAGACTTTAATTTCCTCTCTCGCATGTAATTAATTAATTAATTAATTGTCTTTATTTGCGTTAAGCTACTGATGACAGATTTATGCTATAGTGAAGATAAATCATGTGATAACCGACCAATAAATTTTGAAGCAAAAAGTAAAAAAAAAAAGAAAAATGACAATCCAATTCTAACCTTAACCCTAAAGTTAATGGGTAAAAGTGATTTATTTCTGTTTTTAGACGTCCCTCAGTCTAAGCAACGGATATCTTACACCCGATGTCATTGAGATCATAGCTCTCTATCTGTAGTATGGAAAAGATAATAGATGTCATCTATTGGTTATGAGTGGTGCTAGAGTTAATACCTCTATCCGGATTTATATATCCGGATATATACTATGTCATGTGATATAGCGTGACATAATGCTTTTATATCCGGATATAAATAAATCCGGATTTAAATTTATATCCGGATTTATACTATGATAAAACCGGATTAATCCGGATATAAAAAATATATCCGGATTGAGGTATTAACTCTAAGTGGTGCATATGTTGGATTGCTTTTAGGTATCGTTTATCCCTCCCCGCATCTTTAAAAAGGCATCTATTTCACGCGTTCAATATAACTGTTCATGTATTTAAACCTTTTAAATTCGTCTTGCTTGTTTCTTCAAGGAATTTCTAAATGATGCTTTCATTTACAAACAAACTCACTTGAATTAAATGAAATCAATTAAATATAAAATGCTTGAAGTTTGTCAAATCAATGTATTAGTGTACGAAAAGCTGCAAGAACGCATTCTACCTTTACTATAGCTGTCATGAATGTGTATATCATGTACTAGTCTTGATTTAAAAAAATACAGTAAAAATAGAAATTAGCTAATAATGTAATATTTTCAAAGTTTTGCATATTTAAATTATCAAAGTTTATTTAAAAATTTATTTCATTTGCTTATTCTTAAAATTTCATTTCCACCTATGTTATTTTAAGATTCAAAATTCAGTCACGCACATCTGTTTCCTTCATTTGACTTTTAAATTTTTTTTCCACATACAGCTTAGTTAAGTAGTCACCTCCTGAAGTTTGTGGATAAATCCAGTAACCGTAGGCTCTTGGCTTCTACTTAACTAACAGGACCAACGCTACTCATCATATGGCACAATCGATTATCTTCAGCTTTTAAAACTAAAACTCACCCCGATAAAATCTTGAGTTCACTCATTTTAAAGTCCTTTCACAATGCTTAAATTAAAATAGTTTAGTAAAATTTTTTTTTTTATAATGTATTATTTGTATATTTATAATAACCTTCGCCTTTAAAGCTCACAGTTCCTTTTTTCATATCTTCGCTAGTTAAAGAGCTAAAGACATAATATACTTTAAATTAGACCCTGCACGTTTATTTTATGCACTTGTTATTTCGGGACGTTCATGTGCGTTATTTTGAAACAAAAGATCAAAATTTGACCTAATGTAAATATATCCAATCCGTTCCGTTAATACATACAAAGTGGATATTATTTAGGACGCGCCTGTGCGCCCATGTACGTTATTTCTCGACTTTACGATAAAAAAATTATATTTGTGCAGCTACTAAAAAGTTATACACTCTTAACAAAATTGGAGATGTATTAAACGATCAGAAACCCTAGCGTTAATTTATATGAGTGCCGTCAAAGGAAAACCTACAATAGGCACAACTTTGAAAGTGTCGCAGCCAAGCAATGAAATAATTAAGAAATTCCAAAAAAGAAACCCAAGACCGTTGTTTTTTTTTAATTTTTTGTTTGAAAATTTAGAACATAATTTACATTTTTTTGAAGAAAAACCAGACAGACCGAACTTTTTTCTTTTTTTTTTTTGAAATAGATTTATCCTTACGTTTGAACTATTTATTTTACCAAATACTCAGCGGTTTACGATTTAATTCATTCATTAGTCTAAATACCAATATAAAATTAGTAATAAAATTGGTTTAATTACAAATACAAATACTGTAAGTTTAGTATAGTACTCACCAGCAGAACTTCAACAGAATTGATAGGTATACTTGGTAAAACTTGTAATACTGCATATCATAATTAGTTTTAAACGAATAATAATAATATGTAGTTTTTAAAATAAATACCTTCAATTGCACTTGAAATTTTCTGTGTATTAATTATTTTGCTAGTGTACATAAAATCTGGATGTTTGGGTGAGATAATTGGCAATGTTTTGGCTATTTTATCAGCTTCTAAGAATTGATTTTTAATTTCATTCGCATCATCTGAACTTTTCATTATTTCATTCCATTCATTAAATTTTACCCAAATATCAAGAGCATCAGGCCGTTTTTGTGGAGCTGAGTCCATGCATTGCTTAGCTAATTCAATATAGCAATCTGGAGTCCCGAATGAAAATTCAGGCCGCAATCCATTGTATATATCTAATGAAAGACTAAGATCAAATGGTTGACCATCAAAAGGTCTTTGTCCAGTTGACATCTCTGACATAATAACTCCAAACCCATAAATATCAGCAGCTGATGTAAATTTTTGTCCCAGTAAAACTTCCGGTGCGACATAAGGCAATACTCCATAGACACCACCTTCTAAATTATTTTTATCTTTCTTTATAGATAATCCTAGATCTGAGATATAAGATTTTATATTTATACTCTTACTAGTGCCTTTATATTCTTCATCTTGCAAAATATTACCACTGTGAAAATCTGCATGAATATATCCTGCATTATGAATATGCCATAAATCTAATGAAATATTTTTAAGTAGTTTTAATTTAGTCTGCCAAGTAAGTTCTCGAAATTTCGTTCTTAAAAACTTATGAAGACTTCCATTATTGGCATATTGAAATACCATTTGTTTCCGTATTTTGGGTCAATCCATATATTTTAAGCTCACTACCATACAGTCTACATTTTATATGATTGCTAAACTTTAAAAGTTTATAGAAAATACAATAAATTAGCTCAATATGTGTTTAATAAATTGTACATTTACACGTAATAACGATTTAACTTACTTCTTTCAAAAAATCAAATGAATTTTCATTAGAACCAGACAAAGTTTTGAGTGCAACAACACTAGATGGTTCACGTGCTTTTATAAATTTATCATTATCATAATCAAACTCAATTTTTCGTATACCATTCAACCAAGTTGCAGAAAATACAGAACCAAATCCTCCTTCACCAATTTTTTCAATATTATTTAGATTATCAAATGGAATCCATTCAATCATGCGTTCATAATTGGTGGTTCTAAGTTGAAACCCTTTCATGCAATCATCGATATCTTTATTTCCACTTGTCCATTCTCGAACTGTAATATCAGGATCACATGCTTGACACCATGCTCCTTTCGTGTTATATTCATTACAATGTGCACATTTTCCAAAATTAGAATCTCTTTATAATCATTATACTGTATTATATTTTATATTAGTTATGATGTGATCTTGAATTTTAAATTTAGATAATATTATGCTTACCGACTAATTAATGAGAATTAAAATAACAAATATTCATGAACTTATATAACTTGAATGTTTAAATTAATAATTGTCTTTTATACTTACATACTAAATTAACGCAGATAAAATGAAATTATAGTAAATAGAAAAATTCATGAGCTTAAACACTTAGATTAATAAATGTTCTTTATACTCACGCACTAAATTAACGTGAATAAAAATGAAATTAAATAATAAATACTGCATGAATTATATAGTTTATTTTAAATATTTGGATTATAAATGTCTTTATGCTCACCGACTAAATTAACGCGAATGAAATGAAATTAAATAATAAATATTCACAAACTTAAATAGCTTATTTAAATAATTAGAGTAATAAAATTCTTTATACTCACTCACTGAATTAACATGAATGAAATAGTAATTAGTCATGAACTTTGAATAATTATTTTAAATCCTTAGATTAATAAATATTCTTTATACTCACGAACTAAATTAACGAAGTTAAACAATGAACTTGAATAGTTATTTTAAATACTTGGATTAATAAATGTTCTCTATACCCACGAGCTAAATCAACGGGTAAATGAAATTAAATAGTAAATATTCATGAACTTGAATAGAAATATTTAGGTTAATAATTATTCTTTATACTTACAGACTAAATTAACGCGAATAAAATTAAATTAAATAATAAATATTTATGAATTTGAATAGCTTATTTAAATATTTAGGTTAATAAATGTTTTTAAACTCACAATCTAGAATGAAATTAAAAAGTTAATATTAATGAATTTGAATAGTTTATTTAAATACTTTGATTAATAAATATTTTTTTTATACTCACGGACTAAAATTAACAAATAATGATTCAATAAATATTCATGTACTTAATAACTACTTAGATTAAAAATATTCTTTATACTCAGACTAAATTAACGCAAATCAAATGAAATTAAATAATAATATCATGAACTTGAATAGGTTATTTTAATTAGATTAATAAATTTTTTTATACTCACGCACTACATTAATACAAATAAAATGTAATAAATAGTAATATTAATAAACTTGAATAGCTTACTTTAAATACTTAGATTATAAATGTTTTTTGTACTCACTAACTGTAATTTAACAGCAGAACTTGAATAGCTTATTTTAAATATTTAAATTGATAAATGATTTTTATACTTACAGACTAAGTTAATGTGAATAAATGATTTTGAGTCATATTATTTGGAATTTTATATTTGATATAATTTTCATATGCTTACTCTCTAAAGAATTAAATAATTTTAAGAACTTCTATTTTCAAATGTAAAATTCAAATATTTTAACAAAAAATTAACAAATCATTACTTTTCAATCCAATTATAGTATTCGTCTTTACTCTTTTTAACACCAATTCCGTAATAATAACAAATGGCAGTTTTAAAAATTCCCATAGAATTACCCGCCTTAGCTGATCTCAAATAATACAGAATAGCTTTATGCTTATCTATTTTAACTCCAATTCCTAAATAATAACAATAGCCAACTTGATACATTCCATTAGGATTATTCATTTTTGCAGATTTTTGATAATGAGTGAATGCTTTATTCTCGTCCTTTTCAACTCCAATCCCATATTCGTAACAATAACCAAGATATAATATACCATCTGAGTCAACTTCGATTGATTAAATTATTATTTATTTGAATAATTCATTTGATGAGTTATTAGCTTTTATATTTGACATTTTAGACTCAAGAAATTATATGTTTCATGTAAAGAATTCATCATAATATATACATACTGGTTTCATCATTTCCGCTACCAAGCAAGTTATACAGTTGTTTGAGCATCAATTAACGGTAATTATGTGAAAGAATCAAAGTTGAATGTAGTACGCTTGACAAATAATTGCCCTAAAATCTATTTAACCACTGTTTCACAGTGTTGTGTTCGGACATTGTCCCGTCAAAATTGCCCGGACAATGTCTCATTTCAGTGATGGTGTTTCATGTCACATTGTACGCAAGGGTTTATCAAGCGATCTGTTGGCTAACAAAGCTGCTCTTATTATAATATTTAATTGTCGTGGACGTCCTGTCCTGGACTGTTCGTAGTCCATGTCCCTGTCCCAACAACACTGCTGTTTCATATTGTACGTACGTACGATTTTAGGTGACGTACCCAATCAAAATTCAAGCGTAACAATCAAACCAAAAAAATTGGGTAAATTAAAGCCAATCATAGTTCAGTGTTGTCACTTGTAGAGATGGGCAAATCGCGGTTTCTTCAAAAATCCCGCGCAGGATAGGATCACAAATCTGCGGGTTTCTTAATTTTTTGTGTCTGAAATAGGAGCATGGGCGTTATTTCGAATTTCGACCGAATTAAGCTTAATTTGGGCCAAAATTCGAAATAACGCCCATGCCCGCTATTTCGAGATTTTACAGTAAATATGTTAATGCAGGCCAGATATTATATTAATGTCAGCAAAATGATAATATAATGCCGGCCAGATAATTTTATCTGGGATCATATTAAAAATCCCGTCTCTAGTCACTTGGTCGTTTGATCATGGCTATTGGCCGAGGCCATTGGCTGAAATGGCCAAACATTTGTATAATAAAAGCCAGTAATATGATTGGCTAATATTATGTAAATTAAAACTTTTAGCCAAAGTTTGGCTATTGCTATTGGCTAGTTTGCTGCCTCAAAAAACCTCAATATCTATTAGTAAATTTCATAATAAATTTTTTTATTTAACCACAGAAAGTAGTCTATTAATTGAAATTTTGATATATTTATTTTAAAAATGTTCTGATTTAATCTTTTATAGATCTATAAATTCGGAAGACTATTGTTAACTTGCCCCCAGTTAAATCACCTGGGGCTATATCTCAAAAATGAGGTTTTGTGTAAAAATGTTTAGAACCCAAAAACCTTATATGTAACAAATTTTGGACTTTTTATATTAAATTTTTATTAAGTTATATAGTATAAACCTCTATTTCATATTAACTTCTGCCCTAACCCTAAAAAAAATAGAGGTGGTTAAACCACCCCTGATTAAAAATAGTTAAAACAAATTCGGAATTAATTTGATTTCAATTTTTAAAAAAACTTAAGTGCTAACAGAATTTTACGCAAGTAATTTCTTTTTAAATAGCTATTTTAAATTACTTCTCAACCTAAGATATCAATATTTTCTATTGCGAACCAAATTTTTAATGATTTGATTCAATAAATATCTTAAAAGGAAGTCTTTATTTCGCCAATCGACTATAATTTATTTTAACGGCATACCGTTTACAATGTGAACCAAATTTCTTGATATGAGGAGTGATTGAATTTCAAAAACTTGAAGCTTATTAAAGTTATTAAGGTATTGCCATGAAACGAAATATGTCTACATCTACCACTAGCTGGCATAAAATGTAGAGAATACACTTAAAAATATATTGTATTTGTATATTATATAATTATTAAAATACAATAAAATATGAAATTTAAGTGGATTTAGAATCAACTTAAGTTGTTTCTGCATCTACAGATATTCCATATTCACTACAACATATAAATGTATCATGCCAAGTAGGTATTGTCTCTATGCGGGTACGAAATTGAAATTATGGAAATATCCAGGATACTCATGTTGATGATGAATAATATCACACAGTTTATTAATATGATGTGATACTAACGTACGTAAGTACTATATTTCTGGCCAGAATTTAATCAGAAGATATCTGAGTCCTGCAGATAGTGTTGGCAATAGACATATGTCCAACTATTTTTTATACTATTGGACATAATAATTGGACATATGGGATCTTTGCCTTGAAAATCAGGTATGGGACATACGATTTACTATATTCCGTAACTCGATTTTCAAGGCAAAGACCCCATATGTCCAGTCCAATATGAATTTTTTGTAGCCTAATAAAAAGTTTTTCTTGGGCTATTTTACTATATATTTTACTAATTTGTAGCTCTAATATAAATGCTAACCCTAACCTTAACGAACTTTTTATGAATTTTAGCATTGGTGTGTGATCACGGCTTTCTGGTGTGATACTATGAAGCAGTGTTAAGAGATCTAAAAATTTTTTTGTTCTTTGAGAACATGAATTTATAATTTACATTCTCATAAATTTTTTAGTGTTCTTAATAGTAAAATTTTCAAATAATAACTTTTTATATTAAACCAAAAATATAATATAATTAGTGATGCCTGACGAAACTATTTTCGCACAGATGAAATGTATTCATCTCTGGTTTCGTCTGATGAAACCCAGACAAATGATGAAACTATAGATGAATGACAAAACTATAGACGAAACTACAGATGATTGACAATTGATAAAACTAGAGATAGGTTTCATATATACTGAGAAAGTGTGGGCTAATTAGAGATGATTAAAACTAACCAACTAATTGTCCCAAGACTCAACCTTGAATCGGTAGGCAGAAAGAAGCTGTAAGGATTTGGTCTGGGTCTTAAGGTTAGGGTCGTACTATGGTGTAACTGGTTTTACAATACTTAATATTATTATTATTACAGTATTATAGCAGGATGATGATTTTCTGTGGTGACAAAATAACAATTCCGTCTATGCAAAATGATAATTCTGCAAAAATTCTGTGGTCTGACCAGAATTACATAAAATAGCCAGCATTATAGTTGTAAATTCCGGTCAAATTTAAATGTCAACCGGCATTATGTTGAGCAATCACACTAAATTATAGACACCTCTCAAATTTATTTTGGTGAAAATTCGAGAATGCAGAAATCATCATTCCTGTTCTATAGTTCTATTTTCTTAATTTGAAAATGTAGGGTTCAAATATTCATGAACTCAGTTTATGATGTCACATGATCAGGTAATTGGTATCAAGTAGGGTTCGAGGCACGGGTAAAAAATCAGGCATGCCTTTAGGGGCATGCCCTGAGTTGCAGCATGCCCCTCATGCCTATAGGCATGCCCTTTTTATATAAAAAACTAGTGCTTCATAAATAGTTAATATAAAAAATTTCTGTTGCTAGAATTATAGTGAATTAGT
>CAJVPY010006592.1:0-10383 GCA_910591965.1 Dentiscutata erythropus | reverse complement strand
AGCTAGTGTAGAACCCCTAGCATAGCACTAACGCTTCGGGCGGACTACTTAAATAGGCAATCAAAAGTTGTATGTGTAACTAGTTATACTCTCGTGATACTGATATAATATGTAAAGCCGATGCTAAAATTAACATTGGCCTACCGCTTATACTAATAAAGTGCTAAGGGCCTAAGTGGTTACCTTAATATTAAAAAAAAAAAAAAAATTATTTAATAGAGTTGGTCATTTATTACCTGGATACGCTTTCTTATTAACATTAAGATTACAAGAAACAAAACCACCAAAAGATGTTATTTATCACTTAATTAATAGAATAATTGCTCTAGCAAGTGAAAACCCAATAGAATATTTAGCTAAAAATAATTATAAATTAACACCAACTGCAGATAATTTCTAATACCAAAACTTTTTAAGATTAGCAATCGCATTACCAAAAAAACAGAATCTTCCAGTTGAGGTTGTAATTATCAGAACAACTGAAGATCCAAGTGGAAAATATCCTATATTTAACATAATACCTGATCCAAAAAAAGATGCTGGATTAATAAAAGAAGAAGATTTAGTTTACTGGCATAATAACGAAACACCTCAACCTCCAACTATTGATAAAGAAAATCAAAAAAATATTCAATTAATAATGTTAGAAAATAGATTAAACTCTTTAAATCTAAAATAAACAAAAAAAGGTAGAAATAAAAATTGAAAATACTTTCATTGATAAAATTTGGAACTTTGCTTCTACAAAAAGAAATGAGAAAGGAGAATTGATAATTGAAGAAATACCACTTAAGAAAAAAGAAATAATAATAAATGATGTTTGGAGTGTCATTAAAAAATTTTTTTACAAAAAAATAAAAATTAAAAAAATTAAATTTAAAAATTCCGAATATGATTTATTCAAAGAATATGTTAGTTGGTATTATTTTGTGAATAATCTAATAGTTAATGTTGAAAGAAAAAAAAAATAAAAATGGTGAAAATAAAGAAGAATGTATTATAGAAATCAATTACAAAGAAAAAGGTTTGATACAAACTAAAAAAAAAGATTATATAAATTATTTATTAATTAATAACAAATATCTTAAATATTTAAAAAATATACCAAAATATCAATTTGAAAAATATTATGAAATATGTGAAAAATGTAATTTCTTTAGTTTAGAATTATTTGAAATTTTATATATTAGACATGATCCTTTTTATGTATATAAACATTGTCTTATTAGATATCTACATATAAATTACACCGAAGAATTTGAATATCATGAAATTGGCTACATTTAAATAAATAAACAAAAATGAAAAAACTAATTTTATTATTATTTTTATTATTAATTCCTTTTACAAAAACAGACTTTTCTTGTATTTCTATTGATAATAATGATAATACAGTATCATTTTTTGATTGTTCCTTTAACAAATAGCATGTAAAAAATCACATTATTTATGAAAAAAATTATTTAATTCATAATTTAAATTTCATAGCTGAGTTAGTAAAAAAAGGTTTAGATTCAAAATTTAATTTGATTGTTCCAAAAAAAGAAATAGATATAGAATTTTACAAAACTTTAAAAACAAAAATAGAAAATGAAATGGATATTGATAAATTAATGAAGAAATATAATAAAGATATCGAAAATAAAAAATCAAATCTTGAAAATCATATGTATAATGAATTACACGTATTACAAAAAAAACGAATTGAACTTCTTAAAATCTTTTTTATGTTGAAGGAAAAAATTCTTCAAGCTAAAATTTATGAAGATTTGGAAACAAATAGAGAAATATTTAATCTAATTAAAAATACCAAATTAAATAATAAAATATTGAAAAATGAAATTAAAAATTTAAGACTTGAAAAAATAGAAGAGCTTAAAGTCTTAAGAAAAATTAAAGAAAATTATTTCATATAAGAAATAAATAATTGTAAAAATATTTATGAATTAGAAGATAATGAAGAATCAAAATTTGTAAAAGAAATTTCAGAATGTGATGTGTTCACTGATCTTTTAAAAAAAAAGTATAATAAAATAAGAGAAGAACGTTATTTTTTAGTATTAAAATATCAAAGTATTTTAGATCAAATGAAAAAAGAAAGAGATCTAAAACAATTTGAAGATGGAGCAAAATATGATCGAGCAATTTCTAAAATAAATGATAAAAATTTGGAATTAGATTTACAAAATAAAAGAAAATTAAAATTAAAAGGTGAAGAAATAGAATTTTATATGATAAATAAAAATAATAATATAAAAGAATATTTTAAATTGAAACATGAAATAATTAACAAAGAAAAATTTGAAAAAAAAACTAAAGAATATTATAAAAATGAAATTGAAAAATTAAAAATAATATTATCAAAATAAACTAAATAAATATTTAGAACAAAAATTTAAAGATTATGAATTTTATAAAAATTACTTAAAAGAAATTCAAATTTGTAAAAACTATACCGAATTAGAAAATGGAAAATTATTTGAAATATATAGAAAAACATATAGAACATTTACATCAAATATGTTTAAAAAAATATATAATAATCTAGTTAATAAATATTTAAATATTACAAAAAATAAATACAATTTAATAGATGATGAAACAGGATTACGATCAAAAATAGAATATGAAATTGATAATACGATTTTTCTACCATCTTTAATGGATAATGGACCAATCGATACCATAATAAAAAAAAAATTAAATAATGAGAATAACAAAATTAATTTACAAAATAAACGACAATTTTTAAAATCAAAATTATTTGAAACAAATATTATTTTCAATCTTGAGGTTCTTTTAAAAATTATAAATGATAAATCAAAAATACTCACTCCAAATTTAATTAATATTATTAAAAAAAAATTAATTAAATCATTAATATTTAGAGATTTTCATAATATTACTTTAAATAATGATATTAGTATAACAATTAAAAATTTGCAAAAAAGAATCGAAATACAATATAATAAATGTCTTTTAAATCAAATTATTAATAATCTTGAGGATTCAGATAAAAAAATTACATATTTTGAAAATGGTAATGAATTAGAAACTAAAATACATATAACCTATGATCACAAGGTCAAGTGCAAAATAATAAATTTAATAAATTTAATGAATTTACTGAATTTATCGAATTTAACAAATTTATTGAATTTAACAAATTTATTCATTTTAATGATTTTTCTGTATTTATTGAATTGGTTGTAATGTCAGAAACTTTAATTATAAATAAAGGCCATGAAGGCCCTAAAAACAATAAGTTCTATTTGTTTACAATTATTGTTCTCCAATAAAAAAAACTACCCAATTGACCAATACAACTCTTAAGTATCTAAGTAAATAACCTGCTATACTAAATACCTTTACCCTGATCAATCACTAAGTGTATAGTAAAAGATCTTTGCTTATTAATTACCTTGCTTCTGTGACTTTGTTTTTCTAGTTGATTTTTGATGGACTGACTGCCATGGTTTTCCAACTATTCCAACATACTGTGAACTAGTTGTGGTTGTTTTTCAGTTTTCCCAATGGACTGTGAAATCTGTAGTTATTTCGATCCGATTTCAAGCTCAAGTAAAAGAACTCAAGCTGTGGTTTGGTTAGAATTATTGTAGATTGACAATATAGATGTTAGAGTGTCATAAACAAGTTCCAATATAGTTTCAAGAAGATAAACCTATGTCCAAAATCACCCTTACCCAAATCTAAACACCTCCATTTCAACTAAGCCTAACATAGGTTATACAAGGTCTCAATTTGATTAGTGACCAACTCGCCATTTTCAGTTGGCAACATCATAATATATTACCCCATTTTTTAACAGAATAAACATAATTTTTAAGATCGTGTTTTAAAACATTTGTTCCTATGATTCCTCATATCTTTCTATTATGCAATAAACATTTTCACATTATTTTAATACAAATACATAATCTGATTCAAATACCAATGATTTATTTAAAATTGTAAGTAATTGGTAATATTTGCTCATGTATTTTAAATTTGACCTTCGAAAAAAAACCACATTTATTAATATCAACTACGCAACTACCGATTAAGTTGGTCATGTGATGCTCGTAACCGGGTTAGCTGAGAACATTCTATGTTACGACACCATTATAATTATAATTTATATTATACTTATATATTTGATATATTTTATAGATCTAAACTAATGATTATCATTTGACTGACTAACTCACTTCGATTGTAATTAGATGGCAAAGTGGTGACAGAAAAAATTCGCGATCAGGTGATCGCCGATGCTTCCGGTGCAGCCCGAAACTTTATACAAAATTTATGCATTTTTTCAACAACCGAATATCAGATATTATGTAGTATATATATCTTGTATAAAGTTTTGGAGGTTCGGAAGTAGCTATCACCTGATCGCGAATTTTTTCTGCCACTACTTTGTCATCTATTGTAATTCAATGCTTTGAAGTAATTACACAAAAATTTTACCAGTACTAATGCGAAAGTTATGATGCAAGTTGCATAAATACTAGTTATCACATGGTTGAGGTATCTTTTTGGCTTTACTCGATAATTAACGGCAATTGGACAAAATGGACATATAAAAAATTGCGTGAATTGACATATAAACCCATATCAATGCGTCCAATTAGCAAAAGAGCAATTGGACATAAATTAATAACGTTAAGCCACATAACCTTGTAATCTGCCGTAATTAATATGAAATGATACCGATACTATATCTGGTATGCTGTGATTAATCCGGTATTCGAAAGCCCATCGCTATGCCGCAATTTAATATCGCCTTTTTTGAATTACGGCAGTATCGGTATCTAGTAATGATTTATGAGGATGACACAAAGGTAACGCTAGCTTGGAAAGAATTCAAATGATATAAAAGCAGTGCGTTCACAGTCTCTCCTATTCAAATTCACTCAAATCAAATATATCAAAATATATTTTTTTCATCTAAATTCCATCACACGTGTTCCTAAATTCCTACCGATGAAAATGTTTAACAAAAAGCGATTTGTTTTTGACGATATTCCGGATCTTTCCGGATCTTTCCGGCAAAGTAATTTAAGTGTTTTAATATTTAAAGTTAATAAAAATATTTCACGTTTAATTTATCGTAAATTATTTATAATTCAGGTTGCAATAGTAACGGGAGGAAATAATGGTTTGGGATTCATAACTGTCAGAGAATTGGTCCGTAAAAATGCTCATGTGTTCATTGCAAGCCGTAGTAAAGAAAAAGGTGAAGCAGCAATAGAATTAATAAAAAAAGAAACAAATAAAGATGCTGTCGAATTTTTACAATTGGATCTAAAAAGTTTAAATTCCGTTAAATGCGCTGCTGAAACATTTTTGGCTAGAAATTTACCATTACATATTTTGTGAGTATTTAAAAAAGATAAAAATGTTCAATATGGGTAATTGTCAAATTTTATTTTTTTTTTATTAAAAAAAAAATATCCAATCCATTCATTTAGAATTAATAATGCGGGTATTATGGCAACGTAAGTTTATGTACAGTTAATAATCATATATACGTAGTATGAGTATCATTCTAGTTTTAAATCCATATCGATATAAAAAAGTGCATTTGAAACAACTCAAGATGGTATTCAAGACCAGTTTGGCGTTAATCATCTTGGCCATTTTGTAAGTATAAGATCATGGTTAAATTGCTATTAAAAGATTTTATTATTACGTTATTTTATAATTTCAAATATAGCTCTTCACGATCTTATTACTACCAACTATAAAAGCCTCAGCACCGTCACGTATTGTCAATATTAGCAGGTTAGAAATAATTTTCCATATCAAGATAGTTAAAATGAAATTTATCTTTTTTTTTTTTATGTTATAGTGTTGCTCATGAGAAAGCTCCACCAGCGGGAATAGAATTTGACAAGTTGAATGATCCGAAAGCTCACAGTGCTTTTCAAAGATATGGTCAATCGAAACTCGCAAATATTTTATTCACCATTGAACTTGATAAAAGACTTTCAGGAACAAACGTTTATTGCAATAGTCTCCATCCAGGTGAACAAAAAATATTATTCAGATTGATATAACAAATTATCCTGAATTATTTTTTTTATGTTAATAACTGTTTCGTAAAAATTAATAAGGAGTCATAAAGACAGAGTTATGGAATGGTTTCGTTTCTTCTTGGGGTTCTTGGATAAAACCATTCCTCTACATAGGAACATCATTTATGTTAACGCCTGAAGAGGGCGCGTTAACACAACTTTATTGTGCTACAAGTCCTGAAATCGAAGAAAAAAATCTTCACGCAAAATATTTTGTACCATATGGTAAATTAGGAAAACCTACTGCTCAAGCTAAAAATGAAGAATTGGCAAAACAATTATGGGATTTTTCAGAAAAACTTGTTAAAGAGAAGTTGGGTGATGACGTGTTTAATAATGTCGGATAGATAACTTTCTCGTGATTGGACATAACTTCTTATAGTTTGTCATTCAATTGTATGTTAAATCGCTTAAAGTCTTCTTGTATTACAGTATTAAGCTGTTCGTATTTTAATAACTAGTTGTACCCTATGCTTTGCACGTGAGTAATTTTAGAGTTGCGTTAGAAGAATTTTCGTTTAGTATATTAATAATAAAAAGATATAGCCAAAAAGGTTACTTTTATACTAAAAAAAAAGTTATTTTTATATAACTACAATATTGTATTAAGAACTATAGGTTTAAAATGTTTACCAAAAAATTTTTTAATTTAAATTTTTTTTTAAATTTATTTATTTTTAGCTTATAGGCAATTCAAACTTTTTTTTTGATATTAAAATAATCTCTTTGGTTTGATGACAGGTTTTATTAGAAGGTTTAATTTCAGTTACAATAAGAGTACAACTAGCCACACATATACTTTTGGTATTTAATTTAAGTAGTTTGCCCAAAGGCAGTATTGTTATTGAACATGTTTAGACAAAGTTTTGAATGTGTTATACAAAAAATAATATATTAATAACTCAAAATTTTACTATAATATTTAATTTAATTTTTTGAAAAAAAATATTTAACACCTAATTTTATATATAGTTTTATGTTTTTAAAAATTTTATTTTAATTTATATAAATATAAATGTATTTTAGTTAACTATAACTAGTAGTAATCATTACTGGAGTGCTTTTATCTTAAAAACATACTAAGTAAACTGGATTGGGTATTCTAAGTAAAAACGTTCAGAACTTCTAAAAATTTTACAAAAACTAAAATTGAAATCTTATATTAGCTCTATATTATATTATATAAAAAAAATAATTCTTAATACTCATATCCTAACTCTAAAAATATATAGAGAAGATAATAATTACTGCTAGTAATTTGAACTAAAATTTAATATAAATATGTTTGAATATTTTTGAACTTAAATATTGAATATTTCAAAAAGAGTCTTGGATATCAAAAATATATAGCACTGTACAAAAATTTTATACTATTTGTCATACTTATAACTTAACTATAAAATTATTTATTCAAAGTTTTTAATTATTGTAGTTTTCGAAATAGTTAAAAATTGCAAAAAAACCTTTTTTTTAATGAATACTTAAATACTCAAATACTTGATTACCTTAATACTTTGTAATTGTTTATCAAACAATAGTTATGCAGATTAGATTAGTACTTTATAGTATGAGTACTAATTTAATCCATATAACTATTGTTTGATAAACAATTACAAAGTGTTAAGGTAATCAAGTATTCGAGTATTTAAGTATTTATTAAAAAAAGTTTTTTTGCAATTTTGAAAACTGCGATAAATTTATTTTCAAGCCAATAAAGACTCCTAATTCTGGTATTGCTTAGCATACTTAAGTGTGTTTTGTATTTACCAATTAGATTTAGTATTCTACTTTAAAGTATTTAACTATTTTTAAAATAAATCTACTAAAAGGTTAGGGTCCCATAGCCTAGTGGTCTAGGCATTTAACTCTCTACAGATGAGGTTAATAGTTCAATTATAGCTGGTGGTAATTAATTTAATTAATTATCTCTGTAACCTTTGGGGGCTTTTGAATGTGAAACCCTGTGGTGGTAAGACCATGTGAAATACATATTTGGCTGATAAAGAATTCTTGGAAGGAGTCCCGAGCCATGGAGAAGATTGGGCACTGTGTATAACATGGGTTACAGAAGGTAATACTGCAGAAGGCTATGCATGTGAATTTATGATTGGCAAGGTAGTACCAACAACCCTAAGGCAGCATTGGGATCTTAATTGGGAGGACGGCTGAATACAATATATCCAGAAATGGTGAGAGAAGTGGTAAACATAGTAAGAGGCTGTAGTAAGAGAATGGCTTTACCAAATATAGAACATCTCTGGCACAAGGAAACAAAAAAAGCTGGTTAAAAGAAACCTTGAAAAGCATGGAAGCAAGTGCTCCGGTGGTATGAAAATAAAGTCAGCCAGTGAGTAATATGTTGCACAACCTACATGGGAGTCATAGAAGCATGATGAAACATGGCAAAAGTGTGGGTTCCGGGTTACTGGCTTGTAACAGTAATTAAATAAGGTATTTAACTCCTGTCCTAAGGATCTAGACTTCTGTAATACCATACTGATAGAGAGTACTATAAAAGAAGCAGTAGCCTAATTTGGTGGTGTACAATATAAATACCTGGAACTATGCAAACAGCTCTTCTAATGGCAGTAGCAGATGGCTTAAGATATGGGTTTTCAGACGGTGGCAGCACCTGGCTTGAGATATAAATTAGGATCTGAAGTAATATCTCGAGAGACACCAAACTAGAAGCAAGAAGAGTGTCCACTTCTAGGATACCAATTTGGAAGTTATACAAGAAATAAATTAGGAGTAATGTAATAAGTGATGAGGGGTAGATTATAACTTATAGATATTGTACAGTAGTATATATAGCAGAGTATATATGAATTAGTAAAAACATTAAGGTTCTGAGTTAAATCAGAACTTAGGATGCTTCTTGATAGAGGTACCTGAGGATATTCATCTCATATGTGAGATGGTGCAGACAATTGCATCTGGGCACCATATAGAGTAGCTGAGTTAAAATATATGTAATATATGTAATGTTCGGTTAAAATAAGTAATAAAAGTTAATGACAAAATCGTCGAAGTTTAAAAAAAAAAAATTTAAAAAAATATATCTACTAAAGTAATATACAGTATATCTATCTATACTGTATATTTATTTAGATTCTTTAATAATTGTCTAAAGAATATTATAGTTGAAGTATAGTAACTTTAATGTTTGTGTGTGTATACACAAATTCTAAATTTTGATTGATTGCTTATATCAAAACATAATTGCACTTTGTAAATACTTATTTTATTAAACTAATCCATGTAAAAATAACTGTACACTAAATATATATCAAATATTACTGTACTATATACAATATATACAATTATTTTATATATTTTTGACTTGCTAAATTTAAAAATACAAATACTATATATTACTACATGTGCTATAAGAAATAGTGCTAAATATTTACTTTCTTACTACTATTAAAAAATTTTAGTTTATATATATATATAGATAATTTGAGAAGTAAATAAATACAATAACAGTATTATTGTATCTAAATTATATATATGTATATTTGTTTGCTACAAAATTTTAGTTTTATTTTGTAGATAATTTTGAAGATACAATTTAAAATTAATTCAGAACTAATTTTGTAAATTTGCTAATATATTTTTACTTTCTAATTCATAGTACTGTATATATAGTAATAAAATTTTTTTTGAACTTTTAATGATTCCTATTTACCTAATATATACTATATAGTTAGATCTTTCTAAATACATTTTTTCTAAATACATTCCCCCAAATATCACAGGTTGAAATCAAAAATATCTTCCTTGTATCTTCAAATAATCGGCCTAGGTAATAGCAGGACGATATAGTGATGGCTATGAACCGATATGATAGTGTATAAAAAAAGCCGATATGCGGAAGATTAGGGTAAATTATGATGCATATACGGAAATTAACATTCGCATATCGTTAAGATGATTTGTTTATCATGTAGAAGATATAAGGCCGATATAAACAAGATTTTTTAATGATAATTTGATAATTAAATAAATCATTAGCAAATATAGTGAAGGCTAATTTGTGAAAAAATTTTATCCATTTTATATGATATTGTACCAATATAAAGGATAAATATTAATGAATTTGGAATATTATTAATAAATTATAATATCGGTTTAAATGATATAATAATGTTGCTCAATGATTAATAAGCCAATATGATAATGTTATTTAGCGATTATATTAATCATGAGATAATATTGTAATAGCTATTAAATGAAAATCCTTTATATGATATATTGCCGATATAGTGAATTATGGGATATCATATTTATGATAAATAAA
>CAJVPY010006591.1:0-10384 GCA_910591965.1 Dentiscutata erythropus | reverse complement strand
TTTGTCTATATGTTTAATATTTCTTTTTTTTTTATTTAATTTTTTATTTAATTTTTAATTTTTTTATTTTTTATTTTAAAATTTTTATTTTTAGTTTTTTAATTTATTTTTTTTCATTTTTCGTTTTTTATTTTATTTTTTTTTATTTTTTATCAGCGACAAGCTGAAATTTAGATACATTACCGCAAAATTACATATTGTAAAATAATTAATTGAACAATAGTTTTATTCCAATCCAGAGAGACTAGAATGATTATAGTAAGGCACACCAATATTGATATATAGAATTATTATAAACGAAAAACGCAAAATTTTAAATGGATCCACCTGAATATTACACTAATCTTTCTAATATCTTTAATTGAAACCCTTTTCGTAAGCAACATTTCAACAAAATTACACTCGATTTTTTTTTTAAGAAAATATTTTAATAAAGTTTATTAGGATACTCGAACTTATATCTAAGTCCCTAGACAGTAGCGTTGCAAACAAAATTACGTAAAATTAATCGTTACAAGGAAATAACTATCGGTACATAGTAATTTTTTTTAATTCACATGCAATAAATATAAGCTATATAGTATGTGATGATTAATCATTTGTAATTTTGTTTGCAACGCTACTAGACAGGACCTTTTTTATATTTCCGCTAGTATCAGTTTTTATTATATAAAAAGATTATAATGATTATATATAGACGAAACTTTTTCGCATAAAGACGAAAAAAAAAAGAAAAAAATCAAATCTGTTTTCAGCAAAGCTAAGCTATAATCACTCTTCGATTTAGCGATCTGCATTATTCTTTTTGAGCCCCGTGAATACAACATAAATAGCCATTTTATGTTCATCCTATTTTGAGAAGGTTATTTATCAATTAATAAAAATTCATAATTTATCCAAAGATCAGTATCCGAAATTATATGTAAGCCAGCAAAATACCCCGATCACTAAATCAACGGGCATCTAGTAAAAATACCCTGATCCGTATGTGAAACTTTGTTTCCGCTAATATCCAACGGTTCAGGATATTTATATAATACAATATAGAATACTCATTTCTAACTCCCTTTAAACAATTCAAGCGCCTAGTTTTGGTTTATTTTTTTATTCACATTATCTTCAATGAGTTTCAACATTTATCTGTGTCTTCATCTTTTATTGCGTTTAGCAGTTTCG
This sequence comes from Dentiscutata erythropus, assembly GCA_910591965.1. Taxonomy (NCBI): domain Eukaryota; kingdom Fungi; phylum Glomeromycota; class Glomeromycetes; order Diversisporales; family Gigasporaceae; genus Dentiscutata; species Dentiscutata erythropus. The sequence continues at coordinate 9,208 of CAJVPY010006591.1, read as the reverse complement.
TCAATTTGTCACCTTTCATCAGTATAATCACCTTTCGTCAGTTTCGTCACCTTTCATCAATTTCATCACCTTTCGTCAGTTTCGTCACCTTTCGTCATTTCGTCATTAAGATTTTAATTGACGAAAGACGAAACTAGGTTTCGCATTTTGTTAGCGCGAGACCCCGAGGTTTCATATAACAACTATAATAATGATTACTAATTGTTACATATTTTTTTTTTATATTGTATAATAATATTTAATGATTTAGTGATTAAAAAGGGATCCGATCAACTCACCGACAATCACTTAATAGACACCGACAATTATTTACCGACAAGCTCATTTCACCGACAGTTTATTTTACTGAAGTTCATTTCACAGGCAAAGTAATTCTGGTCAATATCATTAGGGCTAGGTTAGAATTAGAGTTAAAGTTAGTGTAATTTATAAAAAAAAGCTTGTCGGTGAAATGAGCTTCGGTGAAAAAGACTGTCGATAAAATGAAGACGGTGAATAATTGTCGGTGAAATGTGGTGTTTATGAAGTGATTGTCGGTGAAATAATACGGACCCCAATTTTGATACCCTGCAGATTAAATTTTTTTTTAAACTTTGAGCAAAGATATCTCAGCAACCGCAAAGCCAAATTAAATAAACTTTTTTTATTTGAATTCTATGAATTCATAAAATTCAAATAAAAAAAGAACTATTAAATTTGGCTTGGTAGTTTCTGAGATATCTTTGTTCAAAGTTTTAAAAAATTCAACCCGTCTATCAAAATAAATTATGCAAAATTTTCTTTAAACTTTGAGAGAAATTATCTTAACATCCTCCCAATAAACTTTTTTTATTTGAATTCTATGAATAATAGAATCCAAAAAAAAAAAAAAAAAAATTCATTAAAATTGACTTGGTAGTTGCTGAGATATCTTTGTTCAAGTTTTTAAAAAAATTCAAAACGTCTATCAAAACAAGCTATGCAAAATTTTCTCTAAACTTTGAGCCAACAACCATAAGACTAAATTTAATGAACTTTTTTTTATTTGAATTCTATGAATACATAAAATTCAAATAAAAAAAGAATTATTGAAAATGACTTGGTAGTTGTTGAGATATCTTCACTCAAGGTTTTAAAAAACGTCTAAAGCTGCACTAAAATTTTCTCTAACCTTTGAGCAAAGATATCTCGGCAACTACAAGGCCAAATCCGATAAAATTTTTTTATTTGAATTCTATGGACTCAGAATTTAAATATATAAAAAAAATATATTAAATTTGACCTTATGGTTGTTGAGATATCTTAAAGTTTAGAAAAATTTTGGCGTAGCTTCTATTTTGATAGACGGGTCGGATTTTTTTTAAAACTTTGAACTAAGTTATCTCAACAACTATCAAGTCAATTTTAATAATTATTTTTTTATTTGAATTATATGAATTCATGGAATTCAAGTAAAAAAAGTTCATCAAATTTGCCCTGTGGTCGTTGAGATATCTTTGCTCAAAGTTTAGAGAAAATTTCGCATAGCTTGTTTTGATAGACGTTTTGAATTTTTTTTAAAAACTTTGAGCAAAGTTATCTCAGAAACTACTAAGTCAAATTTAATAGTTCTTTTTTTACTTGAATAATATTAATTTGTAGAATTCAAATAAAAAAAAGTAAAAGTTCATTGAATTTGACCTTGTGGTTGTTGAGACATCTTTGCTCAAAGTTTAGAGAAAATTTTGCATAGCTTGTCTTTGAATTTTTTTAAAACTTTGAGCAAAGATATCTCAACAACTACTGGGTCAAATTTAACAATTCTTTTTTTATTTGAATTCTATGAATTCATAGAATTCAAATAAAAAAGTTTATTGAATTTAGCCTTGCGGTTACTGAGATATCTTTGCTCAAAGTTTAAAAAAATTTAATCGACAGGGAGTATGATTATCAAAATTGGGGGTATAAAAATTGATCCCCTCTTACGCTATTTTTGGGTAATCTCATGTTATATTAAGTGGATTGTTTTTTTTTCTGAAAAAAAAAAAGAAAAAAAGATCGAAATTGGCTGTAACTCTTCGGCTTAGAATAATGAAATTTCAATTAAGGATTCGGACAAAGTATGTAAAAGATATTGCAATTTGTGAAACATGAAACCTCGAAATTCTCATTAACATAAAAACAATTATAAATAATCATATATACATATGTATTTTATTATTAACGTGAGAATATTCCAATCATCTAATTGAAACAATATAGTTTTAAGTCAAAGTTCTAACCTACCGTTCTAAGCATCTATACATATCTATATACTGTATAAAGTATATAACTTTCAGTAATACTTACCAATCACAATATTTTATGTAAGATGGGATTAGAAATATGTGCTTATTAAGAGAGTATGATTTCATAGGGTGTTATCAATGTTGCACATTTTGACTTTCACGACCTTGTCCCGTTTCACAATCCCAACAATGTCCCAATTCTAGTAATATTTGTTGGTGAAATTAGAATGGTGAAATAATTTGCCACTATTGGTGAAATTGATGCTGAATTTGTGATATTGGGCTTTTTTTTTCTTTTATTTTTCTTTGTCCCAGCTGTCCCATGTACAACGATGGGTGTGGCTATATAAAGGTAGATTGTACTATGTATTGATAGATTGATGTAAAAAATTTTTTTTAAAGTTAATTATACAGAGAAAAAAAGTTTATTATAATGAAAATAACTTTGAATTATTTGGTCATCTGCAAAATATTTCGTTATTTTGCATCTGATGTAATTACTTCCAAAAAAACTCGAAATCATTTAGCGTACAATCACAGGATAGCATCTATGCAGATAATAACTTGTTTTTATCTGGTTGTGAAATTTACAAATAATTATCGTTACTCCACGTTTCTATAAACTACCGCTTACCCATATGACACTCTTTATTTCCCACTAAGGGAAATAATTCAGTAGATCTCGGCTTTTGAAGACCCGAAAGGCACCCAAAATAATTGACTGTTTGCGGAAAATAAATAGTAAACACATCCAATAACTATAAATTATTTTTGTAAATTTAATCTACTCATCTGAATGAACAATCTATCTAAATAAAAAAGGTACCTAAAGTTTAGTTTAGTTAAGTATCCATTCATCTAATAGAGACTCGAATTGGAAGGTTATCGAATGGATTGTTATTGACACTAAATTATATTATAAATATATATATATCATGAAAATAAATAAATGACGAATAAATATTAATTATATCATCGATATAATTTAATAAAAATGGAATAATTATGTTATACTATACATTTTCTTGTTTTAGTAAAATATTGTTCGGAGTAGAGAGAAAAGCAATGCATATTATCTTGCATATTCGCTGATGTAGATCATTCTTAAATTATAATTTAAATTATTATTATTATTTTTTTTGCATTAACATCTAGCATATGTATAAATGTTGAAAAATTCAATATAGTAGTTTCGGTAATTATTTATTATTATAATAAATATACTATATATATAGTATATATTTTAAAAAAGCAGAATTGTTGCATCTAAAAATACTGCAAAAGCTGTAAGATCTAGCTAGATTGGTCTATCGTATTGTCGCGAAATAATAGCGTCTTGGATATTTTTGAAAACCAAAATGTTTGAAAAGAGTAGATCACTTCTTCCTTCCTTCCTTCCTTCCTTACAACTATTCAATTAGAAAAAGCTACATTTTACCAAACTACTCAAGGAAATTTTTCTGATTTCGGCGGTAAACCTGATTTTGAAATTTTGATTGGAGATAGTTCTATTTTTATCCCGGATAACCGATTGATCATTTATTCCGAATCGATAACTGATAAGCTTACTGTCGATCTAACGTCGTTAATTTATTGATTATGCTGAATAATTATTTTCGATTTACGAAAATATAGCTGTAATCGATCCTTTCAAAACTAATTTTTGGAAATAATGTTATTTCTTGATATTGTTTATTCAGATTAAGTTTTGAACTCGTGCATACTACAGTATTGAAATTAGAAAATGCCAAACGCCGAATAACCAATTATAACAGTTCTCATAAAATATAGGATAAACTTGTTTCCCGAAAAAGGTTTTCGATTTATCCTAAACTTCTCCGGAAATTACGTTGCGCATCGGACCGAAAGTTCTGGAGAAACGATGTTGTCTCCGAAAAGTTGAGCATTAATGAAACCGAAAATATTTCGATTTTGTTTATGATAACAGATGTACTGTACGTGCGTATGTACGTATATCCTTACAGCTGCGGCATAATAAATGTTTCTAAGCTAACCAAAGCGATACGTATGTAAGTACGTCCTTACAGCCTTGGCATAATGGATGCCTAAAGTTAATTTGCTTCATTAGCATCAGAAACATTATTAAACCTTACTATATAGTACTATTAGCAATGTAATGCTCAAAAATCAATCATATATATATGTGCTTAATAAAATCATTATTTATTATGCATTTCTGAACAAAAAATAAGGACATTAAATATAAAAAATAAGGATTACAGACTTTATATTGTACGTATTTGTTTATAAGTAAATTGATACACGTTGCGTACAGTTAAAAATTTCATTGAGATTTGCATATGTAATGTAAATAATAATTTTTATCATAAGAATTTCAGTTGAAAGAGAACTCTGAACCTATCACTATGAACGCTATCGTTATTATACTTTTTTTTTTTTAATATATATCTATATCTATATGCTGCATATATTCGGCATTCTTCCAGAAAAAGTATTAACTAATCAAATGCAGCTTTATCAGAATGATGCACAAATAAAAAAATTTTACTCTGATGTTGAGATCCGATTCTGAATTTTACAATACTTTTTTATACAAGTATAGAATTTAAACAAAAATATAAATAAATAAATAAAAGAAAAAAAAACCCGAATTTAAACCCTTATTCAGGTGTCAATCACGAGCATAGACAATCAGTATTTTTTTCTTTCAATGACAAAATTGCATATTGAGTTGATGGTCTGGACCCAGTGTATCCAGTGCATCCAGTGTATCCAGTGTATCCAGTGCATAACTTGGATGTTATCCCGTGGTGCGCACATACATGCAGAGTTGTACATTTTGACTGCTCCGAGCTTTTTTTTTGGTCTTGCCCGTCCCAGGACTTCCCAACTTTGTTCTATCAATTTCTCAAATGTTAAATTGAAAAGTTATATTAAAGCAATAATAAAATTTATATGTAAAATCAGAATTTTTAAATAATTTTTGCTTAAAAATTAAAAGAAATTTTTTTTAAATAAAATTTAGAGCTATTATTATTTTTTTTAAGCCTTCAAATATGTCACAAATTCTTCTAGCTTTGTCAATCGTTCTGTGTACAACACTGCATACGTGTATCGGATTCTGAGCACTGGCCTAATTCTCACATGCATATATTTGGTCTGGACCGCATTATTAGTTATAATTGTTACACAAAACAATGGAATTTTCCGAGGTTAAATTATCTTTTTATTTAATTGGCTTAGAAAAAATTTTCATTTCAATGTCACATGATAATCATAAAAATTTTTATCGGGTGAATAAAAGTGAAACTGAAAACGACAGAAATAAATCATAATTAAATAACCTTATTAAATTTAAAAACAGGAAGGAAGACTTAAATCAATTTCTTAAAAAAAAATGGTATATATATAGAAAATATTTAAATATCATAACAATTCCCGAGTCTTAATTGCGAAAGATAGTCATTTTTATATGTTATCTGTGTCTTTTTAAAAAAAAAAAGAATAAAAAAATCGATTTGTATTACGAGTTTAAACCAAATTAACGATTCTTTAGGATTGAAAAGTTTCTAAATAAAAAATAAAAATAAAATAAAAAGATTAATTTTTTTTTTTATCATCGCGAGAAATAAATATGTTTTATCAATTATTTCATATTTTTATTTTATACATACATAAAGGTTTACACATTAATAGAGCGACAATAGTAGTTTTTTCTTTAGGTGTAAGAAGGTTATTTTCTAATATTATTCGACAAGCTGATTCCCAATCTTGCCGATCAGGACCTACATTTGCTATAGAACAAGCCTCTCTGACCGCTAATGCTATTATACGAGCACGATTTGTATCTTGTTCAGCAATTTCTTTAATGCGTTCATGGTCATCAGCTATGTCCATGCGTTCTTTGGATGATTTTTTTTCTGACATTAAATATAAAGATGACTAGCAATTCGAAGGATTCAAAAGCATTTAATAGTGAAGTAATGGAAATGATTGAAATGTCTTTGGTTTACTGTTGGAAACTTACATTCATAGTATTAAATGCTATATGATATAATGTAAAAAAAAAGAAAAACTACGAGATCAATCTATATTAACTAAAGAGAGTGACAAATTCAAATGTTTTAAGGGATAAAACAGAGATAATTCCCATCAACAAGCATTATCTTTATTCATTTTTAACAGAATTTATTGTTACGCTGATTATAAAAAAAGATTAGCCGCAGGCAAATCTAGACCACTACTAGTTATAAACACGCTTATTTTGGAACTATTCATTTTAAATAAGATGTTAATGCATGCGGAAACTCAAATAAATAGTACCTCATACTATATAAAGGTTTTTTAAACAACAATAAACAACACGAAAACGTGTACGAACTAAATAAAAAATAGTAGTCTTCTAAAATGGTTCATTTAGATTGTAAGAAGATAAACAACATTGCATCACAAGCTATTAATCGCATGTTAGACAAAGATCTAGACCATCTTAAAAAATCAACTAAATAAACAAAAGATCATATTCATACTAGAGTTGCTCGCCTACTTTGTGAAACTATTCATGCAATACTGCAATAATTGCAGCCTCATTCAAATTTGTTTCCTCCTAAAAGAATATTATATTGCATATCTTCGGTTGATGTTTTTTAATTTCTCCTCTTTTTATTGAAGATCTTTAATATTTTCTTACGTATTAATTAATATTATAAAACTCCATTCATGGTCCAGACCATAATTACTTTATATAAAAAACAAAGCGCGTTTCTCTTTTTCTTTTAATAACTTTTTTAGGATTTCAACCGTTAAAATTTTACTTATTCAATTTCATTTACATATTTAATGTAACTCTCTAGTGCTTATCACTTTTCACATCTTTAGGAAAACGCCAAATACGCCTTTACAACCAATATTTGTAATATTTGTTTGTGTATGTGCATATGTAATTCAAAATCAAATTGATTTACTTTTTTTTTTTCTTTTTTTTTCTATTGTATGGGGAGGATTTACATAACTGATAAATCCAAATACAGCATATCAAAATATATTAAAATGGTAAAATTGAACACTTTAAATTTTTACTATATATCTGATATATAACACTAAAAACGTATTTTATAATTGCGTTTTGACCAAGAGTATAAAAAAAATCTTTTTTGTTATATTGTACATGGTTACATCTAAAAAAAAATAAAATAAAATTTTTTTTACATCTGACTGTTCTTGGATGACAATCACGACATAGGAAAGTTTACCTTATTATTCTGTCAAACCTCTTTGTAATTTAACTATTTATAATCTATGAAATCAAATGTTTCAAAGGAAATATTAGTCATATGACGTTAACAATGTTAAATAAATGATCGTGGTACTAACTTTTACTGTGTCCAATACAACACAGTATAAAGGATTGGTACAATATAAATCATACGATTATTATCTAATCATGTGCTGCAAATCATGAATGAGTTCATTTATTTATCCATATATCATATAAAAAACACGGTCTATATCATTAAAGAAAACAATTGATTTGAATTTGAAATTGATTATGCAAATTTTATTTTCTGTTTTTAACTTCAGAAAATTCTTAAAAGTTTTTTATTTTCTTTTAATAGATTACCAGATATAGATAAATTAAGGGTTTACCATTTTATTTCGTCACGATTACATTGAGTGACGCTAAGGAAATATGAAACTTCAATAATATGAATAACATGAGTGCTGCCAAGGGAAAACAAGGAATAGTTAATTTTCCGAAATTTCATTTTCAGAAACAGCTTATAGGAATTTGATATTGTCTGTTTCTAAAAGCGGAGTTTCCGAAAATTACTGCAAAAATCCTAGGTTTTTCTCTGGAAGCATTCATATATGGTTGAAGTCCTCATATAATTTGTTTTTTGTTTTAACAGTATGATCTTCTCATTAGCATTAGAGTTGCCCCAAACATAACGAGAGTATTGACCCACGATTAGCATATAAACACAACCATTAACTCATGTTGATCAAAAAAAAAAGAATATTTATTTATACGTTTAGCATTTAACCAATTTTACCAATTCTATAAATAATCTCCGTCCTTATGTAGATCTATGTATGCAATTAACACAATCGATACTTAATTGACACTTGATTGATAATTGATGTAAATTGATTTAACGTGTTTGGATCCGAAAAGAGGCTATAATAAACAAAATTTTATAAAAACGTACTATCTTTCACCTTGCTTCAAGGATAGTGCTCCTTTCTTTAACATTCATATTCAAGTTAAAAATTATACGTAATACTGTGTCACGAGAGATCTGCTTTATCCGTAGTCTAGAATAAGTTATGGTTCATTCAGACCTTTATAAAAAAATAATAAATTAAATTAAATAATAACTATATTTGAAATTTATTATTATAAGTTTTTATTACACAAATTACAGGTAATCTAAAATTCTAAACGATTTGTACTTACACTTTTGTGAATTTTTTTTTTTTTCGCGAGAGCATGGAATATATCTTATTTAAACTACTGATATTGTAAAATTGACTTTATCTTTTTTTTAAAACAAATCTAAAAGCTGATTACTTGAAGTTATATCTTTACTAAAAATTACACCGAATTTTCCTATATAGCCTTTATAGCATTGATATACTGTATAATTTGCTAACTTATAAAATGCAGACGCACTCGTAGGTTAAAGAAATACACGATAATTAGTACTCTAAATGCAATATGTCATTGCAGAATTTAAATTTTGAATAAGCGTTATAAACTTATAGAGAGTGCATTTACAGAGTTGATCATATCATTGTTTACTTAGTAAAGATTCAAATTCAGAGCTATATTACTGTATATTACTTTATTTAATAGGCTGGATTTAGTTGGTCTCATTTTGGAGTATATACTAAGTTTCAATATAGAAATTAACTAATATTCACCACAGGTGATTATCACCTGTGATCTACAATATAAACAAAAACAATTAATTTTTAGC
>CAJVPY010006590.1:0-10384 GCA_910591965.1 Dentiscutata erythropus | reverse complement strand
ATTTTGACCAGAATTTAGACACGTTTGGCCCAAAAAATCTACCCTCTTTTGCCATACCACCTACCTTAGAATTATCCAGGGTCCCATTTGAGCTATTATTAACATATAAAATTTGATTTTTATATAGTTACAACCTTTTATAATTACTAAATTTGGGTTTTTAAGTTGGTAATTATATCAAGATTTGACTATATTATTGTTATTATTTGCTTAACAATATACCTTTCAAGAATATCTTTTTTTGTCTTAAATTTAAAAGGGTTGGGTTAGTTGCAAAGTAGGTTTAATATTTTCTAATCCAGTTTAGAGTGCTTTCTTTATTATTAATATTTTTTAGATATAATAATTGTTTCAAATTTTGCTATATTATTTATTTTGTAAATATTATTTTGCAAAATGTTTCAATTAGTCTTTATTTTTTGAAATATACAAAATATACTGCATAATATAAGTATAAAAAATATGTATATTAGTTGCAAAGTAGTTTAATGTTTTCTAATTCAGTTCGGGATGCTTTCTTTATTATTAATATTTTTAGATATAATAATTGATTAAAGATTGCTATATTGTTTATTTTATAAATATCGTTTTGTAAAAATATTTCAATTGGTCTTTTTTTTTAATATATACAAAATATACTGCATAATACAAGTATAAAAATATGTATGTAGTGCTTATTTGAGGAATGTTGAAAATTATGGGTTTAAAGCGTTTATATTTTGATTTTGCTAATAATAACAAGATTTACTAAATGGAGTTATTAAAAAAATAATCAGTTTAATGTTTTACATTATTTGTAATTTTATTTGCATTTTTAACACAGGTCAAATTTTAAATTTCTATAACATTTCTAAGAGATATTAGCAAATATCGGATCAATATGTCTAATAGCTAACTGGTTTTTGGCATGTATTTTCCCTATTAGAAGGATATTAGTTCTAATAGGTATAAAAGATATCTACACTTTTTGTTAGAAGTATCAGATATCTAATATATCTAACTGAACTAATATCTTTTTAATAGGTGAAAATACGTACCAAAAATCAGTTTGCTATTAGACAGATTGATATCTGATATTCTACTAATATCTTTCATAAATATTATAAAAATTTTAAAATTTAATCTGTGTAAGTCTTTATTAAATCTTGTAATATACTCTAAAATTAAAAGCACTACTAGGGTTTAGTGACTTGAATCAGGGAGATCCCCAAAATTCCGGGTCAGAAGCTTCGGAACTCAGGTCAGAAGGGCCGGAGTTGATCAATTTTGCCCCAAGATCACTAAGAATTTTACTAATGAAACAATAGTCGTTCATTAAGTGAAAAGTGCCCAGCTGATAATTTTACTATAGTCTATAGCTCCCGCTAACCCTAACCCAGCTCTAACCACGACCCTAACCACGACGCATTCCGGCCATTACGACCCGGAAATTTGGGGATCCCCCTGTAGAAAATACTTGAATCGGTTGAGAAAATTCTTAATCGGTTGACTCGGTAAACAGGTTGGCGGGATTAATATAGTATGAAAGAACAAATTAACGTAAGGGGAGAGTAAAGGATCCGAAAAGTTCCAACAAGAAAATAAAGGACGAGCAAGGTCGAGACAAAAATTAGTGTAAAGCTCCGAGAATTTCCAAAAGGTTAATCTTAACCGGTTGAATAAATAATTCGGCTTAGAGGTCGGAACCGGTTACTATAATTCGACTTTAAATTCTGGTTAAACCGTTTTAATAGTAAATCGTTTTAATAGTACAGTAGTAGCCGGGTTTAATAGTAAAACGGGTTCTATATAAACCGGTTGTTAATATTCCAATTCGGTTTTATTTTTATTTCAACCAATCAGAATTCATTCAGATCATTCAATAAAGCAAAAAAAAATGATGTAACGTAGATTTTACACAATCCGGTTCAATTCAGTTTGCATGTAGATCCAATTCGGTTATTTGAATTTACGACCGGTTCCGACCTCTAATTCGGCTCGGTTAACCGATTAAGGGTCAGCCAAAGCCTTGTACCCATGTGACTTTTATATGTAGATCAGCCAATAATAATAATTATGAAATTTGTTTACACGGCAGTCACAGAAAGTAATTTTACCTATATACCTACCTTCATACTAAACACTAAACTTACCCTAACACCAATTATAATTAAAACTTTAAGATCACGTGGGTACAAGGATTTAGCGATCCCCAATTAGGGTGTCCAGGATTATGTGATGCGATAGGGTCAATTATGCGATGCGATTGTAGTCAATTATGCAATGGATGCAAAATAATTACAAAACTATGCGAAATATTTAAATAGAAGATGCAATTTTTAATAAAAGATGTGATTTATTTTATACATGATTTACTCTTTATCCTTCGGAAATTTTCGTTTATTTACCAAAAAATTTACCTCAACCATGCTCGTATTTTAGGTTTATTTATTTTCTATATCGGAACTTTTCGGAATTTATTCCTCATCCAGATAACACACTCCAAGTATCCGCAACAACCAATCATATTCGAGACACGTGATATGGATGCGTTTTTTGCCCGATTATGCGACGCATCCGTGGGTGCGGAGATTTGTTAAATTATACGTATATTGTGCAATCGCATAATCCTGGACACCCTATCCCCGATTAAGGAAATTTTTCTTGGTTCAAATAATTAACCCTCGATTTTAATTGGCCAACGGTCAAGGATCTTCAAAATTTGGCCCACACTGCAAATTTGTTTAATTTCCGGCCGGAATTAACTTTTTGATTTTTTCATTGCAAAAAAAGAAATTCATAAAAAATAAGCCCGCATTACGGTACAATTGGCTCAGGAACAATTTTCACTTAATGGGCGGATATGATTTCATTAGTAAAATTATAAGTAATTCCGGCCTAATTTTCTGATCGTCGCTCTTAGCCAATCAAAATCGATCAAATCACTACTAGGGTTACACATGATAATATAGTACGATTTTTTTAAATAACTCAAGGTACAGTCAGTATATTAATCTTAGTTAATAGGATAAACTTCTATTGACTAATGATTTTGTGCGCATTAGATCTAAAAACTGAAACATACTACATGGTCCTTCAATTTGCTAACAATGGTAATATTTGCATAGTCACTTCTCAGAACTAAAGATGGGTGACGAAACTATTTTTACGATGACGAAATGGTTTCGTCAATGTTTCATCTGACGAAACTTTGACGATTGACGAAGCTGACGATTGACGAAATTTTTGACGAGCTTCTTTGGATATTGTGAATCTTAAATTTCTCAAAATTACCGTCGTTTTATCATCATCAAGTTCACCCGTTCATATGAAAAAATTGCAATTTTTTTTAATCAGTAACGAGCTTTTTTTTTTTATTAAATTATCAGTTCGTTATAAAAAAATTAACTCCATTAAAGTTAAGCTCATACATACAAAAATTAACAGATATCGGTGATTAATGTAAATCATCAGATAATGTGCCAAAAATAGAAACTGAGTCGGCATGTAACGAACAAAAAACTAACTTCACATGATTCCTAGAGAAAAATCATATTTTTTAATTTTCTTACATTTCACAGGTTGAATCAATGAAAATCGGGTACGTACCAGGCGACAAGCTTCCTGATATGTATAATAATTAATTACTAGGAACTGGAAACCAGTGTAAGTCCGGAGATAAAAAACGTATTGAGTATACTACTTCGAAAATAAAAATCGACATTTGTAAGTCAAGTTAGAAACGGTATTTTTTGAATACATATATATGATAATCATTATGACCAATCAGATTCACGGAAGCGGACAGACGGAATTATCACGTGATCAAAATGATCACTTGCTGTCGTTTGCTCCGGACAATAAAAAAAAATTGAATTCAAATAATGACGTAATATTTGCAATTAATTGCAATTAATTTCAAGTTTATTCCAGCATAAAATGTAATTGAAAGCTCGATAATAGAGTTCCCTCATATTATTGCATTTTGCAAAATTGCGCCATTAACCAATTTTAATGACCGGTAGTAACTTAATGACCTAAAAAAAATTGGATCTAATCCGCTTATAGGTAATGAACTGTATAAATCAATTTCACTGACAACCATTTCGTCGACAAATTCGGAGTTAGGGTTGACTACCCTATAAAAAAAAAAAATCTCTTGTAATTGTTCGGAAAATTCCGAAATTATTCGATTTTTTGTTCGGAAAATCGACCCCTTTTCGAACATTTAAAGGATGTTTATTGGATGAATGCATTTTTTATACGTTTTTTATACGATAATTTTTAATCAAAAATTTTATATTTTTTACGTCCCGTACAAACGTCGTTATAAAAACAGTACAACATAAACCCTGTTCGGAAAATCGACTCCGTTCCGAACATTTTTTTGGACAAAGCCTACAATAACAGTACAAACTTTTTTATAGGGCTATAAATTAGTGATACCTGACGAAACCATGTGATGCTAATTGTCATATGGTACAATATATAAAAATCAACAATCTATTTTGATTTTTCATAAGTAATAGCACGTGATAATTAGCATCACATGGTTTCGTCAGGCATCACTACTATAAATAGATAGTTGCCGACAAAATCTACCAAAATTACAACGGACATATAAATTCTATAATTACTCTACTTATAGCTAGCTCATCTAAGACTAATGATTCCTGACGAATGACGAAATAGTTTCGTCTAGACGAATGACGAAACCATTTCATCGGGCAACTTCGAATTGACGAATGACGAAACTTGTGACGAATGACGAAACTCATGACGAATGACGAATATGGAGCGCATGACGAATGACGAAACGCATAACGAATCATGAATTTAATATAAATGTAAAGAAAAAGTAAAAATCCGATTTTCTTTTAGAAATCATGCAAAATTAATTTTTGTTCGATATCATTTTTAGACACATTGATCCGAGATTACCTGATGATTTGCATTAATCACCGGATGTATCCGATAGTCTGTGAAGGAAAACGGATAATAAATGAGCTCGTTAATTTTTGTGTGTCAACATTTTATGTGACGGCTGATGCTATTCACGTAACACATAATGACAAAATTTTGTTGTCATGTATAGTTGTCAAAATTATTTAAAATTTGTTTATATAGTGTTAGTGTTTAGATTAGGATAGAAGTTAGCTAAGTATGTAATGAAATCGCAAAGAAAAACCTTTTTTTATGTTTTTCAAAATGAAATCTCTAATCACGATATTTATTGGCCAATTTCCGTCAATCATCACGTGAAAATCAACATCGATTTAATAGAAAAAAAGCATCCTGAAGGTGGTAATTCTGGTGGACAGTGTAATCTTGGACTTTGCTATCAATATGGCATAGGAATTAAGAAGGATGAAAGCTTAATTAAGCTTAATTCGGGCCGTGACTCAAAATAATGCCCGGCCCGCTATTATGCACAAATACGGTACTTCTGGAATTGCTTGCATTACGTGCAAAAAAGAGGTGTAATTTCAGAAGTATACGGTACTATGTTTTCATATAATATGATGATAACAGTAATTTGAAAAAATTTAGGATTCAGAATATCCATAGGTCATTATAAAGAAGCTCTACAAAAGAAGGTCGACTCTATTCGATCGTCGGCAGTTTCGTCAATGCTAAAATAGTTTCGTCAGGCATCATTATCTCAGACTGCCAGCTATTTCTAGTCTTCGCAGAATGCTATTCCATTCTGAACAATTCAGATATTTCTCTTCTTATCATATTATGTTAGCTTTTTATTCAATAAAATCATTTCTGGCCTGAAGATTCTGTTCGCATCTAATTCTTTGTTATTGATCATTCCGTGGACCATACCTGTCATGTAATATGTAGTAGAATATTAGGGCAAATTTCGTATTATTTAAGACGTAATTTGTAAATTTTAGATAAGGGCCCGGAGATTCCAATGTGGGCAATCAACGAACCGAAAACAAGAGTATTTCTCAAAAAGTGATAATCTTTTAAAAGGGTTTGACTGTATGAATAAGTAAATTTTTATTTGTTTCGCAGAATTTATAAAAATGCTGAATTTACACAGCATAAATAAAAAACTTTTATCACATAAGCAGACTTGTAAAGCACAGGATTTAGGAATGTTGTAGCAAACAATCGGTGTCAAAACTCCAGACACATATGGGAAGTGCCGATATCAGGGATACACCACATCTAGTGATGTAACATAAACTATTTGGGACGCCTCAAAATGCATAGATATCAGTTTCGGTAGTACTAAAAATAACACTTAATTTAATACTAGACATCACATAGGACGTAAGTTTAGGTTTCCCATCACTAACCACACCCAGATTTTTTTAACAATTGAAAATCGATACAGCATATGATGCTTTGTCTTAGATACGTATAAAGAACAAAGCTTTATGGCAAACACTGATACGTTTATGAATTTGTGCAACAATGATTATTCTGTGTACAGCAAATGCTATTCCTAAATAGTGCATATAATGATTCATTGTGCGATGCATCATGTGGTTCTTGTTTGAATCAGACCTAAAATAGTTAATATTGTGAAGTTAGGTACGTACGTACGTACGTATCTAAATACAACCATGTATAGCCGGAAAAGTAAGTGACTTATTGTATCATTTCATTAGAACTTGAATAGAAATTTTTACTTTAAAGAATTTGAGAAATACGTAACTCAACTCTTAAAGGAATACTGTGCTGACTTTGAGCAGGATGTTAATTATTAGAACTAATACAGCCAAATTTGCACAGACTCCCGAGCTATAACTTATTTCAATAAAGTATTATCATAATTGACTTAGATAGCTATATTCTTGATGGACATACAATATAGATCGTAAGTTGCACAAATTTTAGCTAAAAAATAATGTATAAAATTTCTCCCTTGTCTTCTTGTTTTTAAATAATCACATTTGAACTTTTTTAAACAAATTTATTAGTGATTCAGAGGTGTTAAAAATTTGATTGTTACACGCCGTGACCTATTATAAAGAATTTGGTTCTTCTTAAATCATTGAATGCAACAATTAAGAATCACCTATTTTTAGCACGTACGTACGTACAGAATGTACATCATCATAAATACGTCAAATATACGTAAATACGCATACTTGTAATTACCTCTTATGTTCTCATTCATTGAGTTAAAGAATAATATTTATTGTCACTGTTACTATATCACCGTAGTGTTTTATAGAACTGCTCGTGCTAGTATTTTAGCGGTATTGTTTCAAGTAATATTATAATTTAACAATGTATTTGTTCTTTAATTTTTAATATTTTACGAAACCACAGCACAGCAAGATTTGACGACTGATGACAAGGTTCAATTTTTTTCTTTACATATCGATATAGTGCATTCTAATCACCGTTATTAAGCACACTTTATTCATTATTTAAATATTAATTACTACAGATGAAGAATTCTCTTAGATCCTGAAAATCTGAGATATAGTAATATCAATCGCAGAATAGACGTAAAGCTTCACTCTTTTACTTGTTGTTTTATGTTCTATTATCTCATTCATATGTGATGTTATATAATAAATAAAGTAACTCGACGTTTGAAAAATAAAAAGAGGATGTATTTACACTATCAGTTTCACTTTTGTCAAATAATTTTATCCTCGAAAAAAAAATAGGGAAAATTTTTTATGAATACGCCACTGGTTAACCCTATGATTACTTGTCATTATTGTAGCTTTAATTTACAAAAGTATAAGCACAACTAATCGAGATTAGAATCGCAAGAATAATATACTAACTTTCAAAATAAATTAACGATAATATGTAATTAAAAATAAATCCTTATATTGTGAATAAATTCATTGTAACTGTCATCCCAAAGTAGCTATATTCCAGAATCAGCTACAAAAATGGGATGTTACAATTAGAACGTAGCACACTAAATAAATAGAAATTATCGAAAACTTCTCACTTCCAAAGATGGATATAGTGTAACCTTCATGGTTCAAGTTCCTATTTTCCGTCAAGCAACAGAACTTTCTTGCACAGCGGAAATTTAGATCGTCAAACCATAGAATTTTTATAAATAATCTTATCTACCCGTTCCCCTGGAAAAAAAAAAAAAAAGAAAACATTAAGGAAAAAAATCAAATTAAGATGAATCATCATTCTAATTCGAAACTTCCCTTTACTATTCAGCAACTTGCTTCTTTGTACACTACAAACGATTCCACAGTTAATCTATTTAATTGTCCAAATCTCTTGCCTACTGAACAATCGAATCCTCAAATTCAAATATCTGAAGTTGAGACGTTTTCTACATTAGAAAATCCAAACGCGGTCAAAGGAAAACACTTGAAGAAGTATCAGCAGCATTATCTTACACCCACACCCTATAACTATTCGGGTTACTGGTCATCCGAAGATGATACAGGTTATTATTCTGATTCACATTTAATGTCAATTGATCCAGTAACTCCGCTTGATGATGATAATGGCTATCTCTCTGACTCACTATTATGGAGTCAAACTTTGAATTCTCAATCAACATCGACATCCCCTTCTCCTTCAGTTCTTTCAGCATCATATGATGATAATGTATTTTTCCCTAATCAATATAATGAATGGGATGGACATATTTCAGACTCTCAAATTAATGATGGTTACTTGTCTGAATCTTCGATGTCTTCACCACAGCAGACGCTTTATCAACATACCAATGGCCTATATATTAATACAATCGATCAATTTGCACTTAATCCTCAGTTTGCGCGTTCTCTTACACGAAAGCCTAAAAAAAATGTAACATCAGCATGTTTAAATTGTAAAAATTCACATGCAAAGTGTGATATTCAACGTCCTTGCAGAAGGTGCAGAGAAAAATGTATGACATGCGGTCCTACTCAAAATAGAAGACGAGGTAGAAAACCACGTCAAGGCTCTACACCTTCAACACCCGAGCCAACATCACCCATTTCACCATCATGTCAAAGCACTGCGCAAAAACCCTTTTAGTATGGAAATTATATGTATATATGATAAATCATTAATCACATTATAGGACATAAGATTCTGGAACGCTTAAGAACAATCATTGTGTAATAATAATTTTTTTTTTTTTTTTGTTTCTTACCTATCCATATTATAATAATATTGAGACAAATTGCGTACGAATTATGTAAAGATTGTCTAATGTCTTATATTAATTATAATATTAATAAACATGTATTAAAATAACAAATGTTAATTAACGTTAAGAACTTTTGAATTTTTATCGATATGTTGTTATTTTTTTACCTCAAAAATGAGTTTCATGATCTATCATGCTAGTGATGCACTACAGCTTATGACATATGAGGCCATAACTTATTATTAAAAATAATACCGCACAGCAGTGTGCCGTGATTAATATAACAAAAATTTTGTATATGTGCAAGTCGTGTTACGGCAAGTATAGTCTGAAATTATCATCGTATTATAACTCTTGATGCTCTATACTAACTTGTTTCTTGTCCCTTTGTTTATAAAATAATAATAGTTGTTAATATTGATCCATAAAGAAATGTATTTTACCTTGATGGATTTATTTCATTTTGGAGGAATATATAGGATTCCGGAAACAATTTCGCGCACAATACTAATTCCTTTGTCATCATTGCGGCCAATTAATGTATCGGTTTATCATCTGAATTGCAAGAATATTTCGTATCCGGTAATTAGAAACGAAATAATAAGCGAAAATTAGGTGAATTAGATAAAGATAGAATTAAAAAAAGAATTAGACAAAGAGTTAAGCAAATAATAAGACAAGAAAAATAATCAAATAGCTAAATACCGTTATTAAGATTTTATATCACCTTTAATTATTGTGACTGAGCTCGTATAATTACGAACGAAACATTATCTATTACTTCAAATAATTTAACCAATTATCGAATTAATTAGACTGAATAAAATCAGAAAACGGGTTCAATCTTAGGCTGAAGAAACCATTAGGCGAAACGAGTACTATTTTTATGAAGACTCACGCTTCAATATTTCTAAACATGTCTTCTTAACAGAAGAGATATTCATTGTCACAACTGATGCTGAAACTTAGTTGAACAAGTATGTATACCGATTGACTACAAATTAACAAATCAAACATGTTAACTTCGGTTTCCAACTACTTTTTGCAGAATCATTTTGCAGATATCAACAAATTTGAAATTCAGTTTGCAATTGTTATTCGCTATACTAAATCACTTGTTTAATTTGCCTTCATTGTTGTTACATACAATAACTATATCATTGCGTTAGTATACTTATTTGTATAAATACATACATTAACTCCGATAGCAAACGGCATAACGATAACTTACAACAGGAGGAAACGTTGAAGTTACACAACTGATTTTTCACGCGGTGTGAAACACATAAAAAAATTATTTTACAATAC
>CAJVPY010006589.1:0-10384 GCA_910591965.1 Dentiscutata erythropus | reverse complement strand
ATTAATCAAATTGCGTCACATTTACTTAGTGATTGCAGATCATTTTGTTTTGGTGACTTGCGGATCATCAATTAAAGAACTTGCTTATAAAGCAGAACAACAATTTATAATACTCCTACTAATTTTAAACATTAAGCTTTTTTCTTTTATACTTTTTTTAACAATTTCTTAAACAAGCTGCTAAAAATAATAATATAACCAATTTTAATCTCAAAAATGCATTACAGCATGCCTTTTCAACTTCTACAAACCCTTTTCATTTTGCTAATATTATTGCTTATTTTAATATTATACAATTTTTTACTCACCCAATCTTTTTAATTTTTTCTAAATATTATCAATCTTATTTTTCACAAGCTATAAAATATATTTCTAAAAAACTTCTTATCCTAACAATTAATACAGATCTTTTTTTATTAAACTTTCAAATATCTAAAATCCCTAATTCACTCTTTTTCTCTTCTTAAACTTTAATTATCAAATTTTTAAATATATAAAATCTCTTACTCACTTTTTCTTACTTTTTAAACTTTCTTTTTCTTTTTTTATATCAAAACACTACTATTACTTTTATCAACAATATTATCCACTTTATTTTAAATTTTATTAAAATTTCAAAATTTTACAAATCTTTCACATATTAATCAATTTTATTACTATCATATATTTGATTAACAACTTAAACTTTACTCAAATTTTACTAAAACTTGATATATTTGAAAAAACTAAATCTTTTCAAAACTCTCTATCCTACACAATATTCTCAACCTCTCTAATTTCTGTTATTCTCTTCTTTTATACAAAATTTGTTTATTATTCTAAATCTACACTTATACTTGGACTTTTCTTTCATCAAATAATGCTTTTTTTGTTCTTTTTGAAAGGCATTGGCAAATATTCTTTGGTTTATATCCTGTAAATGAACTTCTAATTCTTCCAACCTTTTTCTTAAATCTCTTGTTTCATTTTGCAATCTATAAAATATAATTTCTATTACTTAATACAATATTTACTTACTTTTACAAATACCAAACCCATAACTAAAACTATACCTTTGTTCTACAGTAAAGCCCATATCGTAAAACCTATAAGGATAATGATCTTGAAGTTTTTCCTCAAAAGTATTCCCAGTAACTTTAATAATCTCTCTTGGAACTTCCTCAAATGGAATATGCCACTTATAAAACCTCTTCAAATTACTTTGTGTATAATGTTATTTATCTATCTTTTAAAAACTATTATTAAACCCAAAATCCAAACTTTAATTTAAATTAAACAAATTTATATGTGGTGTAATATTACACATCCTATAGATTAACTAATATATACACATGGATAATCCTAAATTTCTTATTGGAACTCTAAATCTAGAATAAGCTCTTCAAAAAACCTGCATTTTGTTTTTTACTGTGTTCACACCTGTAGTATAGTGGTTAGAGCATTGCATACCCTATGGGCCGCATGTTCGACTTCACTGGTAGTATGCTAAATCTTGTGCATCACGAAAGCATTACCGACTACATTATCCAGCACTGTTTTTATATACTTTTATTCTTTTTTTTATTTTCTTTTTATTTTTCTTTACTATTCTTTTTCTCTTTTACTATCTTACTTTTCTCTTTTATGATACTATTTATTTTATTTTTATCTTCCTTTTTTTTTTTTTTTCTTAAACTTCTCTTTTCTCGAACCTTTTCTTTTCTGCCTCTCTAAACTTTTCTTTTAAATCTAAATTACTTAACTCATTTAATCTTTACAAAGCTATTACTATTACTATTCTTTATTTTTTTTCTCCTTTCTATCTTATTTAAATTCTTCTAAAAATACTATACTTATTTATATCACAAAAAATCTACATCTTACGTATTCTATAGTACTTCTATAAAACTTTATACTTATCTAGGACTCACCTAGATTTGTATAAAGTTTTCAAATCTAGGTGAGTCTTGGCCACTCTAGTAGGTTTAGATTGCAGATAATTAGTTCGAGCTTTTAGTTTAAACTTTTAGTCTAAGCTCTTATTTTTGAATATAATTTATATCTATTTGTTATTATTTACAAATTAAGTTTTTATATAGTTGATATGTAATTACTTATATAAATTAATCAATAAAGATATGAGCAAGACCTCATCTTAATATAAAAAAAAAAAACTAATTAAATCTACTTTAATACTCTAAGCAAACTTGTTTTTTTTTTTTTTTTTTTAAGGCTAGTCATGCCACTACTTTATTATCAGAAATAAAACATACATATTACATGTTTTTTTTCTATCTATAGAACTTTGTCTACCTTATTAATGAAGTGTGACTCACCTAGTTACTATTTTAGCACCTATGTGCAACTAGTCTTGCATATTTAACCTCCTTGGGTCTCCGTGACCTACCTCAGACCACAAATTCCCAGTTCACCAGCCAGGTACTGCTACCTATTTCTATTCATATATATCCCGCATATATACTACTATACAAATCCCACCAATTACCTCTGTCCTTCCATATATAGCATTACTTCCAAACCACTTCTTGTATTATTTCCAAATTGGTGTCTTGGAGGTGGGTGCTATTGGTGCTTCTAGTTTGGTGTCTCTATGAAGACACTTTGTAAGTATGTCATAGCCATCCCGGGTTCCTTCGCCGCGATGTTGCAGTTCTCTACATGTACTTCATAGGCATTAACGTTCTACATAGCCAATTCGGGCTACTATTTCTTTTATAGTACTACCATCACTCATAGTAGGACAGGAGTTAAAAACCTCTTTTAAGTACTGCCCCAATTCAGTACTTCGGGACCCAGTACTTCTGTTATGCTTTGTCATATGACTCCCATGCTGGTTGTGTGACTATTACCCACTAGCTGAATTTCTTTTCATATCACCAAGATGCTTGCCATATGTTCTAGACTTCTTTAACCAGTTTTTATTATTTCTAAGTGCCAGAGGTGTTCTATATTTGGTAAAGCCATCCTCTTACCACAGCCCCTTATTATGTTCACCGCTTCTCTTACCATTTCTGGATATACTGCATTTAGCCTACTTCCCAATCAAGATCCCAATGCCGCCTTAGGGTTGTTAATGCTATCTAGCCAATCGAGGATTTACATGCACAGCCTTATACGGTATTATCTTTCTGTGACCCATGTCACACGCAGTGCCTGATCTTCTCCATAACTCGGGGCTCCTTTCAAGAATTCTTTATTAGCCAAATAGGACTTCACATGGTCTTACCGCCACAGGGTTCCACATTTGAAAGCCCCGAAGGTTATAGAGATAATTAATTAAATTAATTACTACCAGCTATAATCGAACTGTCGACCTTGTCTGTGGAGAGTTAGATGCCTAGACCACTAGGCTATGGGACCCTAACCCTCTAAGCAAACTTGTTTTATATATAAAAATATATTATATTTATATATATTTACTTTATAATTTTAAATTTTAAAAGAAAATGCTTAAATTTGAATTTTTAATTAAAATTTTAAAATTAAATATTTTTTTCTCAATCTTTAAATTATAAAATAAATGTATACAGATATAATATATTTTTATACATAAACTAAGTTTACTAAAAACATAAAACTAAAATTTAATTAGTATAATTTTATAGATCTTAATATTTTCTATAATTTTATTAATATTAATAATAAAAAACTCTTCTTAATAATCACTTTCACCAAAATTTTTCTGTCATGAAAGGCAAAAAATTGTTGGAGACAGGCAGAGATATACAACTAGAGATTAGTTTTTATAAAGGTTAACTTTACTGTCTTATAAAAAACTTTTTTATATATTTGGCATACAAGCCAAAACATCACTATACAAGATAACTGGCATAAGGTGGTGCTTTTGTATAGAAAATTTTAGTAAAAACACAAAGCAGTTTCTGTTGACAAAGTAACTCTAGACATTTAACAGAAGAATAACAAATAGGCCTTTCAACACACTTACTAGAAAATTTTAATAGTCATGATCTCGAAAACCTTCTACTATATTTTCACTTTTCTTGAAGTTTTTTTGAGAATACTTTCAAAAAGCAAAAAGTAAAAAAATCGGCTTGCTCTCTTTAAAAGATTTACATACTTCGGGCTCTGGTCAGAAAACTTCTAATTATAGCAGCAAGTGGCTTGAGATATGGGTTCTTGGACAGCGGCAACACCTGGCTCGAGATATAAATTAGGAGGTAAACAAGAGTTATGAAGAATCACAAGTTGCTATATATAGGATAATAACTAGCATTGATACAAATTAAAAAGCTTGTTTCTAGAAATTCTCACAGTGCTAATCTACTACAATAATTTTATATATAATATAAACTAAATTTAGAGTAGAACTAAACTGAAGAGTATTATATAATTTTTTAGACCTTTTCTAAGCTATACTATCATTAAAATTAGTACTACAAATCAAAAATCAAAAATCGCAACTAATCGAAAAGTTGACAACTAATTAATTAAAAAATTTTTGGCAACTCATATTAAAATCAAATAAAAATCAAACAAAAATTGAATAAAAATCGAATAATTGAAAAGTTGACAACTAATCAATTGCAAAATTTTTGGCAATTTGTAGCACTAATTAGGATACTTTCTTTTTGTTTCTTTTTGGTTTTTCTTTTTCAAAATCTGTTTTTTTTTTATTTTGTATTTTCTTTGTTTTGTTTTAGTAGTTTTTGTTATATTTGTCTTTAAAATTTACTTTTTTTGTCTTGTGCTTCTTGAGTAGAAGGAAGAATTAGAAAAAAAATAATTAATCCTAATATAGTAGCTGAGTACCAAGCTATAATAGGTTTTTAAATAAAGGTAGCACTTCATATAGAACTTATTGGCTAATACTAGTGTGATAACTGTACTTAGGCACTCTAAAAGAGCAGCCAAGTATTTGCCTGATATGAATATTGTAATAGCTTTTTAGCAAGAGTTTTATAATTAATTAGTGCATAATTATCAAAGAAAAATATATATATATATATAATTTTATTATAAAATTATAGAAAATAATATAATTCTCAAAGTTTTACTATTAAAACCTATCTTTATATTATAAGTAAACTTGTTCTATATATAAAAATACATTATATTAATATATATTTACTTTGTAGTTTTAAAATTTAGAAGAAACATAACTCTTTCTGTTGATCACCCGAACCAAATTTTATGCTAACAAAAAAAAACTAAAAGAAAATCTGTTGGAGAGTTGAGTAGACTATAGTAGCGGTTTGAGGTTCAAATATAGGTCAACTTTGCTTTGGAGGACTTCTTGTCTCATTCGGCATACAAGCCAGAAGCCTTGTTAAGAGGAAAATACAAGTGGCACTCTTGGCTAGTAAAAATTTTGGTGGACAACAAAAGCTCCGTCAACAAAGCTATATTGACTACAGCTCTGAGAGAACTTTAGTAGTAGTTTTTAGAAAAGGTCAACTAAGTTACTACGAGGACTCCTCTCTATATTCAGCATGCAAGCCAAAAGCAAACATATGAGGGAGGAAAAGACAGGTGGAGCTCTTTCTGTGTGTAAATTTTGGTAAACCAAGAGAAAGTGTTTGTCGACAAAACTACAAAGCTCATTCTTGGAGTCCAGGGGTACAACAGATTCTTTACCTTTTTTTTCAACACACTCTCTCAAAATTTGGCTTTCCTGCACCTATCTCCTACTCGTCATCATTTTTTTTACAAACTTTTTTAAAAAAACTAGAGATTTGGCTACCCTCCTCCAAACGATCGACAATGTTTACCACTTCTATTTTTAAAAGTTGTCGTTGCGATGTGGTGAATTAGAGAAACAACAAACACATGCGGAGCATGTGGCAATTTCTATTATTGGATTTAATACGTGAAAAAGTTTTCCGTCCTTTTTTAGTATACTTTTATTAGTATAATATGAGATATACGTTATCCTGAAGTCACATGTATAATATTTTTTTAATCTGGCATGGGTTATAATAGTGCTCTTGCCATTTTTGTTTTTTTTTTTTTTATCCTGTCTTTTTTTTTTTTTCTTTTTTATAGAGTTTTTATGTGGTTTTTTTTTGTAGTATTCACTCTGGTATTTCCTCTTTTTGGTTTTAAACTTCCTTTTTTTTCTTTGATCTTGAAGTTTTTTCATTAAGTAGTTAGAAGTTTTTCTTTCTACTTGGGAAGTTAGAAGAAGATTAGATTTAGGGTTTAAAAGGAGGCAATCTTGATGACCGTAAATGCCGCTCAGTGATATATTAGATTTCTTTATTTGCAGGAGAGTTTAGTATTGAGAAGAAATTTTTACTATAGCAGATCGCACATAGGTAATTTGAACTTTTGTTATATAAGACTCTTGTCGCAAAGAGCCATGTGAGTCAATACTTGTAAATTAGGAGTAACATATTAGCCCAGTATTAAAGTTAGCTCACGTATAAAATAGATATAAAATAGATATATGAGATTTATACCTAATAAAGTATTGGCAAGATTGCTGAATGTTAAAAAAAAATTTAAGAGAAACATGCTCAATTTTGAAAATTTTGATTAAAAATTCAAAATTAAGTATCTTTTCTTTTAAAATTTAAAATTATATAAATTAAATATATATCTATATGCTGTATTTTTATATATATAACATGTTTGCTTAGAGTATTAAGATAGATTTAATTAGTACAATTTTGTGAATTTGAATATTTTTTATAATTTTATTAATAAAATCATAGAAAATAATATTATTTGCAAAGTTTTACTAATAAAACAAAAAACAAAAATTATAATTCCAATATAAATTAACTCAAGCTTAACTACACACTATATATCACCAAAGTAGCAAGTTTTGCTACAGTAATTAAGTAGAAATTATACAATTTAAATTCACTGTTTTAATCTTAATTACATACTATATATCGCCAGAATGAAATAATGCAATTTCAATTTATAGTTTCTGACAAAAGTTTTTCTGCATCTCTAATTCAACAAGGATTTATAGTAGGTAAAAAAAATTTTTTTATTAAAAAATACATAATAATACATGATTATTAACACATTGTATAATTGCTCTTAGCTTGGGTTGGGATCCTGCAACCTAGTGGTCTAGGTATCTAACCCTCCATAAGCAGGTTCTGGGTTCAAGTTCTAGTAGATACGTTTATCTACGAATATTTGGAAGTAATCTTCTATGAGAAGTTCAAGTAAATACAGGTCTGGATTAGGAATTTTCAAAAAAAGGTTCATTGTGGAGTAGTTGGCACTATATATAATGTTGGTCATTATAGAAGGTTCTATTACACAAAGGTTGTACGTATAAATTCGTGATTGGCAAGATAGCACCAACAACCCCTAAGGTGGCATTGAGAATCTTGTTTAGGAGGATGATCGGATAGTAACCAGAATTGGAAGTATGGTGAACACAAAGGGACCTGTGGTAAAGAATTGGCTTTACCAGATTTGGAACATCTCTGGCAGTACAGAACTTACTGGCTAATAAGAAGTTGAAGCATGGAGGCATATACATGTTGATAGGTTCAATGGGCTCTGGTTATACCTATATAGGAGCCTTTGGGTGTTAAGAGAACTTGGGAACACCAATAAGGTATAGCTGGTATAAGTATATACAGTGGTAATCGGGGGCTACAACTGCTGAGAATTTCATAAAAGAAACAATGATGCATCTGTTACCTTTGAGCCTCATGATGCCACCCAACTATATTAACTACTGGAAGCATTCTGCGAAATATATCTGAGGACTTGTCACCATATTGGAAAGTACAGTCATTAGCACAATTACCAAAATTGATATGTTAAGACCTGGGTTTCAAAGTTGCAGGAAACCAGCTAGTTATAGCAGCATGCAAACTTGAGATACTTACCCAATTGGGTAGAGGCAGCTGCATGGCTTAAGATATGAACTTCTGGAAGTACACTAGTAGAGACTAAGGAACACCAAATTGGAAGCAACAAGCGTCTACCTGGAGCTACACACACCAATTTGGGAGTTGAAAGAGTAGGTAATGTAGGTAATGTGATGGACATGTGAATACTAATTGGCAGTTGGTGAAGGGATATACAAATCCAGATCAGCTGTGTAGTGGGAATATAGTTAGCTCTGGTGGGGTTTAGCCATGGATAAATGGTTTATATACCTGATGTTCTAGTCTTAATACTTGAAATAATATGTATATGTATAGACACCATCATATGTCAATCATTTAAGTATTAATAAAGTCTAAGTGCAGGTGCTACACTCTTATAATTAAATATATATATATATATAATTGCTCTTAGCTTCTATTAGAACTGCAATATCATGTTTCATACTCTCAACTAATTTAGTTGCATATTCCTTAGGTAAAGAGTTCTATTTTTTTATTATTTCTTCTTTTAAAATCTTAAGAGTTCTAATTTTTTTTGCCAAATTCATGATTCCCAGATATTCTTGATTGGGTTTTGGTCAGGTGACATTAACAGCCAGGGAAGAACTTCAACATTATTTTCTTTCTTCTATGCTTCACAATTTTTAAACAATGTTTTGGGTCATTATTCTCTTGCAAAATCCAATTATTACAATGTTTATCAAAAAGGTCCTCTGTAAAAGGCAAAAGGCCTATTTTATATAGAGTAACCATATATTGTATATTGAGGTTATGTGTAAACAAGACCAATCTGCCAAAGCCTGAAGAAAAAAAACAATCCTATATGTGAACTTTCAATAGATACTTGACAGAATGAGTTATTTTTCTCTTTCTGGAGAACTGCCAAACCTTTTTTAGCTATTGATTTAAATGAAATATACTTTTATTTGTAAATACCATGGAATTCCAGTTGAATTTTTATGCTTTTTCACCTACAAAAGATATTTTTTTTTATACTTTTCTCTGATCAAAGGTTTTGAGAGTTTTTCATAGTAACAGGCTTCACCTTTACCAAGGTGCTGTTGAATAGTATGCACATAAATGTCTACATTCTTCTTTAGCAACTCCTGGCAAATTTCTGGGACAGTAATATCTTTATTTTCTTTTGTTAGCTTTAAATCTGTTTGTCTTGCTTTTGGTAGTGGCCCTTTTACAACCCAATCTTGGTTTGTCACTTAGGTCTTTGTCTTTTTGCCACCTTTTTACCCAATGTCTTACAGCTTCTTTATTACAGTAAACCTGCTTTGCTGTTTCATACATTGAGAGCTAGAGACTCTTTGAGTGGACAGCCAAAAATACAATTTCTGCTTTGCTGTTTCATACATTGAGAGCTAGAAACTCTTTGAGTGGACAGCCAAAAATACAATTTCGTATTGTTGATATAAAAGAAGTAGTATTTTTTGACTGAAAATTAGGTGTATAGGCAGCATGGGTATTTTTACTATCTACTCTGCTGCAGAAAGTTAGTATGATCTACAAATGCGATATACTATCTCTGTGTAAAATTTCATACTACTAAGCAAGTTCTTTTAGAAATCACAGGTGTAGAAAAACTTTTGTTGAGAACTGTACTAACTTCAACCTTAACTACATACCATATGTTACTAGAATAAATAAATTTTTTGCTAAAATTTTTATAATAATTCACAATAGTGATCATAATAATTTAATGCAAGCTAACTCAACTTTACAACAATTCCAGTTCAAACTAACTTATATACAGTGTCTACCAAAATAGAAAATAGTTCCATACAGTAACTCATGATAAAACTTATAATAATTTTAATACAAAGCTAACTCAACCTTAATTACATACTAAGTAACAGAATTTTTACAATTGCTTATAATAAAAATCTATATAATTCAATTCTAGATTTGTGTGTTTAAAAGTTATAATTAGTCAAAGTATTTAAGATAAGCAATTGACTTTACTTCATTTATTCTAACTTAGTATGTATATAAACCTAATAATAATTTTATATTTTTTTTCTGTCTTAGATTTTATCTTCTATCTTTGCCTATAACCTACTACTACACTTTAACTTTGTACCTCCTTGGCTTCTTCATAATAACTTATTTTACTAATTTATGCTTCTTTTTTTTTTTTTTTTTTTACTATTATCTAATCTTTTTCTTATTTCACAGCTCCCTGCTTTAACACAATGCTTTTACTTGTTTAGAAAAATGTTGCAATAGTTACAGATTTGACAATCATGCAGATGATCGATTAGAATATTGCAACAATAGTTATAGTCATCGAGGGCTCACACAGCGCTTCCGATGTACAGGGAAATACAAGCAAAATTTCCGGAAAATCATTTTTACTAATTAATCTATTTATACCAAGAAATTATCCGAAACAAAACAAATAGATCGTCTGGCGCGATACAAATATGCAACCAGAAAAACAAGTGTTACAAATAACATGTCACGATAAGAAAATCGCATAATGCTAAGAAAACAAAGAAATTACAATTACTTATTGTTTGCATTATTCAGTAAGTCCAAGCTTAACCGCATTG